>VWPW01032652.1:0-28785 GCA_013389825.1 Crypturellus undulatus | reverse complement strand
AATAGGTTGTTTCCCACTCGAGCAAGCTGCTCAGCAGGAAGGTTTGTCCAGAAGGTTGTTCAACTTGTGCAAGTTTGGGTCAAGTGCTATTCTAATGCACTGAAAAAACACCGAATCACCATGAATTACACCACGCAGTCTGGAAAGGAAGGGAATCTCTCTTCATTCCCAGCAGCAGGCTGATGGATTGTTCCCTCTTTCCCACCAGTTTCTCAAGGTAGAGACAAGACCACAGCCCTCTGACAAATGAGTAAGTTGTGCTTCTTGGGAGAGTCCATCAGGGAATTCCATAGACAGCACCAATNTAACTCAACTTCCAGCACCAGCAACTGGAAATGTACTTTGCTGCTGGTGTAAACTGGGGTGGAAATGCAGGAATAGGTTGTTTCCCACTCGAGCAAGCCGCTCAGCAGGAAGGTTTGTCCAGAAGATTGTTCATCTGAACTCCCTCGTGATGTGCTTCTGATGTGCTCCTGCTGCTTACAGACTGCAACCTGTGCAATGCAGGTTTGGACCAAGTGCTATTCTAAAACACTGAGAAAACACTGAATCACCATGAATTACACCCTGCAGTCAGGAAAGGAAGGAAATCTCTCTTCATCCCCACCCCAGCAGCAGGCTGATGGATTGTTCCCCTCTTTCCCACCAGTTTCTCGAGACAGAGACAACACCACAGCCCTCTGACAAATGAGCATGGTTGTGCTTGGGAGAGTCCATCAGGGAATTCCACTGTCAGTACAGACCAATAAGTAAATGCATTGCTTGAGGAGAGGAGCAGAGAATTATCCCTTGTAAAAATTGCTTGGAAAAATAGCAATACACTATATAAATCAGGGGAAAAAAAAGAATCCATCTGCTGTATGTTGTTAATGACTCGTCAGCCACATGCATATTCTGATGGATGGTGTAATTCATGCAATAACCCGAACAGAAGGAGCTTGTGGGACCAGGCTCCCGGGCACGTACGGTTTTTACAAGTGTTAAGGAAAAGAATTTGTCAAACATCAGTATAAGGATTAAAAAAATATTAAAGGTATGTTTTACACTTATCAGAGAAGAATCCTTGTTTTCTCTGCGCTGAAACCCTCTCAGTAACAGCCGTGGCAAATTGCTTGTCTGATGTACTTTAGAAACTCTTCCTAATAAATGTAATGGATTAATAGAACCTCCAAGCCTTTGAAGGAATGATTATTCAAATGTTAACGTCAGTGAAAGGAACTGCTGGCTNTAAAGGTATGTTTTACACTTATCAGAGAAGAATCCTTGTTTTCTCTGCGCTGAAACCCTCTCAGTAACAGCCGTGGCAAATTGCTTGTCTGATGTACTTTAGAAACTCTTCCTAATAAATGTAATGGATTAATAGAACCTTCAAGCCTTTGAAGGAATGATTATTGTTAACGACAGTGCAAGGAGCTGCTGGCTGGAGGGCTCTCAGATATAATTACTCATATCTGGTCTGGTTCCTACAGTCACCAGAATTGCAGGAACAGAAAATTAAAAAAATCTCTTCACTTTCCAAGACAGTGAAGCCAAAATGCTCTTTAACTAACTCTGTGCTGCCCCTGCTAGGATTATATACAGCACGAGGCATGATCAGATGTCTCTTCAGGGACTTCTTTCCTGTCAGAAGCGTCAGCGTAACAGGGAATTGGCAAAGCCAGGTCTTGCAGCTAGTGAGACGTGAACATATTCATAGCAACGTGCAGGCATCCCTGGGATATGCTTGTGTTTTCACTCACAACTAGACATGAGGATAGCCTGAAATGCACTGGCTTTGAATGAATAAAAAAGGATGTTTTATTGATTCTGAGATGCAGATAGTGAGGTTGCTTCTTCCAAGGTACAGGGTAGAAACACCCAGGTTGGCCATGGCCAAGCCCAGGTCTTTGCTTTTCACGCTGTCCTGCATGGGGATTTNTAGACATGAGGATAGCCTGAAATGCACTGGCTTTGAATGAATAAAAAAGGATGTTTTATTGATTCTTAGATGCAGATAGTGGGGTTGCTTCTTCCAGGGTACAGGGTAGAAATATCCAGCCTGGTCATGGGTGCTGGGCTCCTGCAGCCCTTCCCCAGCCCTTGCTTTTCACGCTGCCCTGCGTGGGGATTTGAGCAGGAATAGCTACGTTTTCCCCACGTGCAAATGCTGCTTGCTGAAACACGCTTATGGGATGACATTTCCACAGGACACCTCTCACAAGATACCTACCCATTCGTATGCAAAACCTACCAATTCGTATGCAAGGGCTGGCCAGACACGGGACCACAATATTTTCCCTGTGTCACTCGCAAAATCTGGTATCAGCAGCAATGGCAACACTGGTGAAAAGCTTTGAGAAATAACGTGTGGATATTAAGAGATCTGTGATTCCCCATTAGTAACCTTTGGAAAAGTAGGATTTGGGGCTCCAATGTGATTTATCCTCTCTGGTCTGCCTTTGTCATTCTTTTCTCCTCCTCCTCCCCTCTGTTCTTTGCTTTTTCAGGTCAGACTATGTTTCATAAGAGAGCCAGACACACGCTCATTTTCCATCCCAAACCAAAAGTGGTGGGATAAAGTTATTTGAAATGATGAAGTATGATCTGCTTTTTCATATCCAAGGACTAACTGGGACTTAAGTGTAGTAATCCTCTCAATGCTGACACAAAATTAACATAGAAACCGAATTACGTTTGTTTTTGCTGGCAACTTTATAGCCCATGTCCCTCAGTCTTATTTTGCTCCCCCTGCACAGCCACTGCCGTGCAGACAGGGCCCCATACTCCATCTCACAGGAATACAGATTTCCTAACTACTATGCAGCAAGAAATAGGTGCAAAGGCGCACCTCGTTTTAGCCAACACCAGAGGTGAAACCCAAGCAGTGTTTCCAAAGAACCATGTCTCTACATTACCACTTGGTGTGGTGCTGAGCAGCAGCTTCACCCTAGAGCCAAGACCTTCAGCTGGGACACCAGGTAACCAGCTATGGGCCCCAATTTGTGTCAGAAATATTTTGGGAATCCGTCCCAGCAGCTATACCAGGAGATCAGAAACTCAGCGCATGCATGAGCACCTGCATGGAGACAGTGAAATTTAGGAGTTTGGAGATTAATTCCATCCAGATGTCTTCTGCATTCGAAATTCATTGCAGAACTAATTGCCTTTGTTCAGTTTTTGGCATTTGAAAAAAAATATCTTTCTATTAAAAGAAGAAAGAAAAACCCAATGAAAATTGGCTCTTTTTTCACCCATTTATTTCCTGATCAGCTTTTCTTAAAGATTTAGGATCCTTTTGGTTGTTCTTGCAGCATTTACCCTTGTGCTGCCAAGCTGCGGGCAGATGGAGGTGTCATCGCACCCTGGAGGGTGAAGGGGAAGGTCCCAGATGACCCCAGTCAGTGCTGGGATTTCACATGGGCATTATAAAAACAAGCAGCTTCCTCCACCTGTGAAACATCCAGACATGAGTGTGATGCTCTGTCCATCTGTCTTGTCTTTTGGAGGACTTGAACAGCACAGAGGTGAGGATATCTGAAGGGACACCACCTTTTTTTCATGTAAACCTCAATTCATCTTGATATTTTAATTTTGTGTTATTTTTCCTTCAGATCCTGTGAGAAAGGATAGCTTAGGTCAGTTTCTTGCTATCACAGTGTATTCTAACACCTATTTCATTCTCTCCATCACGTAGCCACCCAGCTAGAAGCTACCAGCTAACCCCTTGTATCTACGGTGCTATCACAGCATGTTGCAGCCAGGATTTAGAGCTCTCAAGTCAGTCTCTTAAGAAGAACTGTGTTTCTCATTGGGATCTTTGGCAAAATGCAGGTTATTGACTGTCTTCTTGCTGGTGGGATGGTGTCTTGCTCCTCTCTCTGGAGCTGGATCAATGCAGAAGCAGAAGCAGCTCCTGAGGCCAAAGTAGTCGAGCTGGACTGCCCTACAAGGGGCATTTGGGGCAGGAAAGACATGCAGTCATGGGGCAGTTTGAACACATGGCATTGCTTCATGATTGTGTAGACTTTCCAAAGAGACGTGGGTAGCACCAGTTCTCCCTTCTCCCCATCCCTAGCCTCTGTCATACCATTGTGGGAGCTGGAAAAGCAAAGCAAGGTGCATGGCTATTTGCTCAGGTCATGCTCATGTGTGAGACATAAGCAATGCAAACTTTTATTTTTGCAGAATAATTTTTGTTTTGCAGAATGTCCAAAGCACATTCAGAAGGTGATGAAGAAGCTGCATGAGCCATGACTCCACACTCAGATGCAGGTACCTGGAGCTATTCACGCTTGCAATAATCAGAGCCCTCTGGAAAGCTGTCTGCTAATTTAGCTTATCAAGCCAATTATTTAGCTGGCTCAGTAAAAGCCGGCAGCGCAGATGCCTGGAGCTTTGTCTGAGGTGTGGGGCAGCTGGAAGTTGGACAGTTTCCATTTTTCTCGACACATTAATGAATTTAGCCAAGCACACCCAAATTAGACAGTGCCACGTCCCTTGTTTGTGTAGGCAGATTGAGCGTGAAATTCTGGAGAGTGGAGGGCTGGAAGCTTGACTTGTTCTGTATCAACAACCCTGAAGGAAACAACAGCCAGCCCTGCAAATGCTTGCTGCTTTCTGAGCTGTTCAGGCTATAGGTGCATTTCACAATTCATTTTTTTTTTAAATCTACAAAAATGCAGAGTCTGCACACAAAATGTTTACCCTCTGACAGCAGTTTTGCATATATTAGCTGCATTTCACATCACTCCCCTCTTTCTCCCTTAGGAAACGGTGGGTCATGGCTTGGAAGCTGTGAATGGTTCGGTAGAAGAAATGAGCGTCACATTTGTGTGCACATTGCTTCATTTTACCCATAACTATTATCTGTAACAACATCACAGTCAGAGTTGCTATATACACTGCTAATATGCCGGTCTACCAAAACACCTGCTACTTCTAGCCAGCCTGATCTGCTATCAGGAAAACTGTAATGATGGCTATAAAAATCAAAAACAAATACTAAATTAGATAAAATAATATAAATAAATAATAATAAAATTCAATCGCCTCTGAAGTGAAGGAGAATGACAATGCTCTAGATTTGCTGATGCTTTACAAGCATTAGACCTGCCAGACTGCTCATGCACCCTGTGGGATCAGAGTGGGTCATAGATGAATTTCAGCAATTGCTTCTATTTCCATAACTCCTGGGAGTTCTCATCCTTGAAGGCAACCCCACCATGCCAGGAACTGTGCAAACACAGCACAGAGCAGAGCTGACAGCCTCTTCCCCTTGGACAAGGGGCTATATTGAGGAATACTGGGGCAGGTTGTAGCCGTTTCCGAACTTGATGTCTTGGTGTAGAGAGGTTCAGACGCACATAGAGAGCTGGGCCTGAGTGACAGGGCAAACAATGATGTTGCTTATGGTGACTGGGAGAAGAGACTGCAGCATCTCGGGAGGGAGGCAGCGCTGGAGCAATAAATGATGCTAATATCTGCTCCACAGGTGAGGAACACAGAGGAAATGAAACTGGGACCAGAACTGAATGCAGAATTCCGAAGTTCTAGCCTCCTATCCAACACATCTTGAAAGAGGAGAAAAGAAGTGAGATCTTCAGCCTGAGTCCCTAGATTGCATTCTGCTTGTAGTTTTCTTTCTTCTCCCTGTGAAATCTTATCCCATGTTACCTTGGCATATTAATGGAGATTCAGCTCAAGTAAGGCTCGAGCCTAGAGCTAGTATGTTGCCAGGGAACAGCAGTGATTCCCTGGCCTTCCTGCTTGTAGGCATCCCTGGGCTGGCTCATCTCCACCGCTGGGTTGTCATCCCTTTCTGTCTGACGTATCTTGTCGCAATGCTGGGAAACTGCACCATCCTTCTGGTCATAAGAACATATCAAAGACTCCATGAGCCCATGTACTATTTCCTTTCTATGCTGGCGATGACAGACCTGGGTCTGACGCTGTCCACCCTGCCCACGGTACCGCGTGTGTTCTGGTTCAGTGCTATGGAGATCAGCTTCCCGCTCTGCCTCATCCAGATGTTCTGTATCCATGCCTTTTCCTTCATGGAGTCATCAGTGCTTCTGGCCATGGCTTTTGATCGCTACGTGGCCATCTGCTACCCACTGAGATATTCCTCCATCCTTACCCCTAGCAGGATTGCAAAGGTTGGACTGGGGATCGTCTGCCGATGCACTGTGACTCTGTTCCCCTTAATCTGCCTTCTTACACGGGTGTCATTCTGCAGGTCCCACGTGCTATCTCACTCCTACTGCCTGCATCCGGACATGATACGGCTGGCATGCACCACCACCACCCTGAACAGCCTCTATGGCTTAACCCTAGTGCTGCTCATAGTGATGCTGGACCCCATGCTCATCACTGTGTCCTACATCATGATCATTAGGACCGTGCTGGGCATTGCCTCTAAAAAGGCACAGGCCAAAGCTCTGAGCACCTGCATTTCTCACTTCTCTGCTGTCCTGATTTTCTATGTCCCCATGGTCGGCCTGTCCATTATACACCGGTATGGGAAGGATGCTGCACCCATTAGCCACGTTCTCATGGCCAACATCTACCTCTTCGTCCCACCTGTGTTGAACCCCGTCATCTACAGCATGCAAACCAAACACATTCGCCACGGGGTTGTCAGGCTGCTGTGTCAAGGTCTGGCCTGGCCTGGCCATGGCCAGCAGCCCTGGGGACACTGAGAAATGGGAAGCTTGACAAAATGAAGAGCACGGAAATGTCTACAATATGTGACAGGTCCTATATAAACTGGAGACTGAGGGAGATAAAAAATAATGGGAATTATATTTTATAAAGGATGTTCATACTGAGAGTTAAAAAAATTCCAAATTTATCAAAAGCAGCAGTCCAGCTAGGAAACTGGTGAGCTACTTGGTGACCAAGTGTCAGATCTTACCACTGAAGGTCCCAAGTAGACTCTTAAACCTGATGCTCTGCCCATAGCAGGTGGATTGGAGGATCCTGATCTGTTTAAAGCAAATATGGTGAAGGATTACACATATAAATGTCAGTTAAATATGATGAGACAGCAGGGACTATGGTGAAGAATAAGATCAACAAGCATGCAGGTAAGTATGGTCTTGCAAGGAGTCAGCCAGGCTACTGCAAAGGGAAGACACCTGTGAGGGTGTCTACAAGCAGGTGGGTCCAGGAGATACAATACATCTGGACACCTCAAAAGTCTTTGTCTAAAAACTACTGAAGAACAGGAAACCTTCTATGAGTAGGAAGTTGGTTAAGGTAAAGGGTAGGTCATTTCACAGAGAAGAGCCATCAGAAAAGACCCCCAAGGACATCTCCCAGGACTCATTTTCTCATTTTATTCATCATTTTCAGCAGTAGCATGGACATGGGAGCATGCAGTGAATTCTCAAAGCTTGCAGATGACACTGTGTTAGCCATTGGAGTAATAATGTCTTCTGTATTTCTGTTAAAACTTTAACTGAAAAAACAATAAAACCTGGGCTCCGCTTACAAGGTGTTTTTCTTTCTACCCGAAGAAGTTTTTGAGTGTACGACAGCCCAAACTCACAGAAACACCATGCAACCTGACACATTTTCAATCTGATAAGCTGTAACCAGCTATATTATTCGAGTCAAAAGTCCTGTAAAAGTGTGTGTCAGATCATGGAATTTGGGCACTGCTGACAGAAGAGAATCTAGCTGCACTGTGGCAGGTATATGTAATCCCCTTGTTTTTGTTTTGCTTTAACCAAAAGAGGCTACAAAACAGGAATTCTTGCAGTGAATAATAACAAAACTTCTGGGTAGCTCTTGGTTCTTCTCCTGACTGCCAAGAGAGTCAAACATCCTCATTGCAAATGCTCATCCGACCCAGTGCCCTGTCCTGCCCACGTCCAGGGGAGGTATTGTCTTGTTTGGGTCACATCAGCCAAACTCAGCAGGGAACCTGCAAAGCACTGACAGCCTCTCCGTTCTCCTGAATGCATACAGTATATTTTGTTGTTTTTCTGCAATTTCCCTCAGGTGCTCCTGTGCCCCGTCAGGCATCAGGAGACACCGGTGTATCCTGGTTGCTTTCAACAGCGACAGGTTTGTGGATAGGGGAAGGAAATCAATAGTGTTCTTGGCCTTTCTTAGCTCTGCGTGGGATGATGGATGCTCACATCCTTGCAGCCCCTTGGAGACACAGTCCTGTCCACAGCAACTACCACTGCCACCAACACTTCTTGTTTTAAATACATAGAACTGCTTCACCTCTCTGCTTTTTAACCTTATGCCAGAGCAATCCTGTTCAAAGCAATGGAAATCAAAGCAGAAGGATGTCGGGGACAGGGTAGGGCCCTGGGTATCTGCTTTAGGGTAACCTGGTTCATGCACACACCTCCTTGCAGGTGGGAGCTGCTCCTCCCGTTGCTTTAACACACGTGGGATGGTGGAGCTGGACCTGTGCAGTGACTGAAATGGACCCATTGCCACCAGCTGATGAGCTGATCTGCCCCCTTGCTGCATATGATTCTTGCTCCCCCATGAGTTGAAGGTATCCTGAGCCCATTGCTACTGTAGTGACACTGCACAGGTCTGCAGTGGGGCCTGCACTGGTCCAGAGATGATCCCTTAAGGCAATGCCCATGGATCTTCTCAGGATCCATGAGTCAGTTCCAGACCCCACATTAGACTGGATGTGGTGTCTGGGAGCACTGAGGTGAAGGGAGATGTGGTCTTTCAACTCCAGCAGCACAAATCACGGTTTTTGGACACATCTCGTTCCTGCTGACCTGGCTGAAAGAAGAGGACTTTGGCCATCCACCCAAATTCTGTGACACTTGGCAGCCCTGTATAAACCCTAGCAACTCTGGCTGCATTTGTAAAAATCTTGGACAAATAGCTATGTATAGATCAATGCTATAGTGAATGCAGATGGCCAATCACACCTAGGAAGTGTCAGACTTTTCTGCTGCTTGTGTTTCAGGTTATGTGAACCTGAACCCTAGGCGGAAAGATCATCACTCTCATTCAGGAGGTAAGGAGCATCCCAGCATCACTGCACAGAACAGATCCGCTTCTCCACGGACCTCCATTCTTAGGTCCTATTTGTCTAAAAAAAAAGGGACATCAGTTTGGGAATCTCAGGTAGTCACATCTCCCACATTATCAATGGGATAAATGTGTAGAAGGCTGTAGATACCTGCAGCATGGAAAGAGGTTAAAAATTCAGGATCCTCAACAGGCAAATGAATGGCAGGGTAGACCAGAGAGCCTCTAAACTATTATTCACCACATGCTTTGCCATGTGCAAAGTGTCTTGGATATTCTGTGCGTTATGTCAGTGTCATTTTGGAGTTAGTAGTTTGCATATGCCTCTGCGAATCTGTTTAGTTTTCATACTGTAAATAAGGGGATTCAACACAGGGGGCACAAGAAGGTAGATATTGGCCATGAGGACGTGAATCAGAGGAGACACATGCTTCCCGAACCTGTACACCATGGATAAGCCGATCATGGGGATGTAATAAACCAGGACGGCACAAATATGAGAGACGCAGGTGTTGAGGGCCTTGAGGCGCTCCTCCTTGGATGCAATACTCAGCACAGTCTTAATGATCATAACGTAAGAGAGGACAATAAACAGCGAGTCCAACCCAAACGTGACCAGCAGGACGAAGAGGCCGTACATGCTGTTGACCCGCACATCTGCACACGGCAGCTGGATTAAGTTGGGGTGCAGGCAGAAGGAGTGAGCAAGCACGCGGGACCTGCAGAACGGCAGCCTGGTCAGGAGAATGGGCAAGGGAACCAAGAAGATAACGCTCCTCACCGCAAGCCCCAGCCCCATGAGCCCTATCCGGGGGTTGGTCAGCACGGATGAGTATTGCAGTGGGTTGTAGATGGCCACGAAGCGGTCGAAGGCCATGGCCCACAGAACTCCTGAGTCCATGATGGAGAAGCAGTGAATGAAGAACATCTGAGCTAGGCAAGCATCAAACCCGATCTCCCGTGAATCAAAGAGCAGCACGCTCAGCACCGTGGGCAGCGTAGACAGGGACACGCCAAGATCTGCTGTAGCCAACATGCACAGGAAGAAGTACATGGGCTTGTGGAGGCTGCGGTCTACCTTGATGACGAGGAGGATCGTGCTATTTCCTAGGATGGAAATAACATACATGGAGCAGAGAGGGATAGCAACCCACATGTTCCCGCCTTCCATTCCTGGCATTCCTGTTAGAAGGAATGAAGAGGGTCTAAGGAAGCTGCTGTTGCCCATTTTCTTAAGGCAACATCTTTGTCCTAGGATGTTGTTCAAAGTTCAAACATCAGATCCAACACATCCTATAAAAAAATGAAGAGGTCATCAAAGAGTAATCATGCAAAAAAAGCAAAACTTTTTTTTCATTCCTTTCGCTATAATGAGACATCCAGACTTCTAAGCTTTCTACAAAATAATAAAAGGCTATTTTGTCTTTGTGAGCTGCTCTTAGCAGGGAGTAATGCAGTTCCCCAGTTACAAAAAGCTTGCAGAGATGGATGGATACAGCACCTATATCTATGTGACAAAGTAGTGTGAGATGGAAACCAGATCGATGGCTGACTACTATATTGAGTATGTTGTAATAGAGGGCAAAAAGACTTCAAAAGGGATATGCTAAATGGGGAGTGACAACAGCCTTGTATCTTATACAAACAGCATGAAGTCAAGGAAGTCCAAGGGTGAAATCACCAGCCCTTGCTCTGGCATTTCCTTGTCCTTCTGCAAAAAGACGAGGGAAGGAGCATGGTCCAGATGTCTAAACCATTTAGACAGCTTTACAGCTCCCTCATCCCGAGCTCTTCCGTTGCTTGAGGAATGCGATCCCTACGTCCCTTCTGTGGAGGGGTTTCAGAATACCTCTTCTCTGCCAGGTATTAATTGTCCCCTCATTTTTAACTCTCTCTTTTTTTTTTTTTTTTTTTTAATTATTTGCACCTCTGTTTTATTTCCTCCTGTGAAAGAATATTTTTTTTGAATATTTCTTTTTTCCCTTCCCTAAAAGTAATCTTGGCACCAAAGACTTGATACAACTGCCTTTCAACCAAAGGCTTTCTGCATCTTGTGCACAGCTGAGAACCAGACACTGCTGCAGTATTTGACAGGATCCAGGCAGTAACCCTTCCTCAGCACACTAAGAAGCAGCATAGTGAACATCTGATGCTCAACACCAAAATCTTTAAGATTAGTGAGCTTTTACATGCACAGGTACTAGTACTATTTTCTACATAAACCTATTGCTGTTTGCTGGTAAAGAAAAACATGAAACAACAAAATTATAGTCAGAGAGGAGAGCTCTGTCCATTAACAAGAGTGTAATGATGTGATTTGAAGGAAACGCCTTCCTATTTTATTTAAAACAAGATTTCAGAGCCACTTACCCACCTCACCAAGGTGTTTCACCCAGTTTCCAAGCTCAAACAAGGACTGAGCTTCATCATCACCTCACCTGGCTGTAGGGATCTGCCATGTAGATATATGGATCTTGACTAGTTGTCTGGGCTCCCACTCGTCACTGGAGAAAAAGGAGCACTGCCAAAATTCAATTCATCTCTCTCAAAATGAAGAGGAAGACATGATCCATAGTCAAAAAATGATGCTTACTGCCCTCAGCTGGCAAGAAGAGGATGTGAGGGTAACTAATTCTTCATTATATGAGCATTCTCTAGTTAGAAGTAATTAACACCAAGACTATAGCAACACTAAGTTATCTGAAATTATCTACAGCTGACATGTGAAAAGCTGCTTCACGGAAACAGGTAAATTCTGCCTTAAACATAGAGCAATTCCCTACTATGATCAGCCTGACCATCCTGCCTCCAGGTTCCTGTGGGTGCTTATATTGCTGCTCCACAAAATCTCCCTGGACTCACAGACTCAGTAGGGATTTCTGCTTCTGTCTCTGATTGCTTTGCTGTCTGAAAGGAAATGAGGCAAAAGTGCTGTTAATAGTGAATCCAGGGGCAACCATGAAGTTGCACTAGGTTAGCTAGTAGGGTTACAAGCCGAGTCTGAAAATAAAACAGGAGTTTAATGTGGTATTGGCTTCTGGCTTCCACGAGGAAACATCAGACATGGGAAAACTTTCCTGGGGTCCCCTCTGTCGGGCCTGAGGAGGAGAGATGGGAAAGAGCTGCCCACCTAGGCAGTCAGATTTGGTCTTTCTCAGCAGCGAGAGCATTTGGTGCCTTTGGGTTTCAAGGTATCATGCCAAAGCCTTATCCTCCTTCAAAAGCGTGCTTGTGTCCCCCATTTGGGAACAGGTCGTCCCACCTTCCCCACCACTTTCACCAGAATTAGCACTGACTGGAGGGCACTTCTCTCCCCCATCATCCCAGTGACCGTGCCATCCATGCTGAGAACAGATCCCGATTTCACATTCAACTTTATTTATGGAGAAGAGAATATTGGAGTGAAAGCCTACACTGTTGTCACTGAATATCTAATATTAACAAGAATGTTATTATTAACAAGAACGTTGATGATGTGAGTCAGTCAACCACCTTTGACCAGCAGTGATACACGGGTATTTTTCAGTGGGGAAACGCACCTCAAAAAACCTCTCCTGTTGCCACTGGAAGAGACAGGATGATGCTGGACTGGATGGACATAGCTCCAAGTCAGGGCCCAGTTTGATATCCTGAAAAAAAAATGAGAACGACCATGTTTTTTGCAGGGGGCTATAGAAAAATGGGGATTCTGTCTCACTAGAGCTGAATATCAGTCCACAAGAAATGGTGTAACCCTATGAAGTGAGTGCTCCAAGATGGGTTATTAATTGAACTGCGCACATATCTCTGTTGCTTTGTTCTCCCCTCCCTGTTGTCTGTGTACAGGGAACAAGAGATCTGCCTGGTTACAGACCAGTTTTGCATCAAACGTGTCACAGAGAGTTTCTCACAGCCTCTGGGAAAAGCTAATTATTTTATTTTATTTTATTTTATTTTATTTTATTTTATTTTATTTTATTTTATTTTATTTTATTTTATTTTATTTTTTATTTATTTTTCCCAAAGAAATAGAATGAACTGAGTTGAAAATAATTGGCTGAATGGGCCAACAGTTCTCCCACTCCCTCTGCAGCCTAATACCTACTTTGCTTCAGCAGAAGTGGATTTTCTCTTCCTGGAGCCCCTCTTTTTGCTCCCCACTGGTATCCACTTCAAGAAGAGATAGCAGAGCCTGGAGCTCGCTCCTGCGCTGTCATGATAGCAGAGCTGCTGCTCAAGATAGAGCTCTGAGAAATGTCAGGCAAGGTTAGAGAACCCCTCTTGGTCTGCTATATGGAGTAGGGTTGAGTCTCCACTAAAAACACAGCAGAAGTCCATAATGCTTTTGAATTTTTTAGCTTGAATTCTGATCATCACATGGCCGTCATCTCATTCCGCTTCCTACATTTTTCAAATAAAAAGCAGTGGCATTGCAAAATGTGTTTGTTTCCTGGGATTGTTGACTTGTATTAGCATGGAGAAATTCTGCTAGCAGTGCTCTAGCTGTGCTAGGTCATTCCAAGTAATTACATCAGTGAAGATTTCTGGGATTTTATAAAGGGTTTACATTTGTATGGGACTTCTGGATTTTGTTAGTATAGGATTATTTTAGTAGTATTTTTTTATCCTCTTAAAAAAATAAAATAAAAAGCATGCCACCTAAGAATAAATTTTATTAATTTCCTTTTACAATGACAATCAGCACTTATGTCTAAACACCTTTCTATCACACAGTCCAGAGAACACCATTCTTATTCCAAAGAACACTATTCATATAATGAGAACCACTGCAGGAAGCTCTTCTGGATATATTCAGACTAAGGAGCAGACTGAAATCCTTTTAATGAGGAGATTCTCTTTTTTCCTTGCTGGTGAAAGAATTTGAACTGTGAGGGATCCAACACCTCTTCTCCAAAATAACTACTGATAGGACAAGAGTAAATGCCATCAAGTTGTGCCAGAGGAAGTTTAGATTACATATTGGGAAAAAAATTCTGCACGGAGGGAGAACTCAAGCGTTGAAACAGGGTGCCCAGGGAAGTGGTGCAGTCACCATCCCCGGGAGTGTTCAAGAAACGTGTGAATGAGGCACTTAGGGACATACTTTAGCAGGATGGCAGTGATGTGTTGGACTCAATGGTCTTGAAGGTCTTTTCCAACCATAACAATTCTACAATTCTATCTGCAAGAAGTGAACTCTCCATCCCCCAGCAGCGTAAAAGCCATCCAGACTGGATGATTTTTCCAGTTCTGACAGGCAATGAATGAAAGGTCCTGCACCTGGGGGCGAATAACGGCAGACACCAGTACAGCCTGGGGACCGACCTGCCGGAGAGCAGCTCTGCTGAGAAGGACTTGGGCATTGTGGTGGATGACAGGTTGACCATGAGGCAGCAGGGTGCCCTCGTGGCCAAGAAGGCCAATGGCATCATGGGGTGCATTAAGAGGAGCATCTCCAGCAGCTCGAGGGAGGGAATCCTGCCCCTCTACTCAGCCCTGGTGAGGCCACATCTGGAGCACTGTGTCCAGTTCTGGGCCCCACAGTACAAGAGGGATATGGAGCTGCTGGAGAGAGTCCAGCACAGGGCCACGAGGATGATCAGGGGCCTGGAACATCTGCCCTGTGAGGAGAGTCTGAGGGAGCTGGGCCTGTTTAGCCTGGAGAAGAGAAGACTGAGAGGGGACCTGATCAGTGTGTACGAGTATCTCAAGGGAGGCAATGAGGAGGATGGGACCGGCCTCTTTTCAGTGGTGGCCACCAACAGAGCTAGAGGAAACAGCCACAAACTGAAGCATAAAAAGTTCCACGGGAACTTAAGGAAAAAAATCTTGATGGTGAGGGTGCCAGAGCACTGGAACAGGCTGCCCAGAGAGGTTGTGGAGTCTCCTTCTCTGGAGATCTTCAAGACCCGCTTGGATGCAGTCCTGTGCCACGTGCTCTAGGTGGCCCTGCATGTGCAGGGGTGGTTGGACTAGATGATCTGTAGAGGTCCCTTCCAACCTTAAGGATTCTATGAAATTCCTTGAACTGCACTAACAGGAGAGGTCCCTGTTTAAACTCCAGGCATTGAGGAAATGTTTCTCCTGAAAAGAGAGAGTCATGTCGTTAACCCTCATTTAATCTACCAGGATAACTCATAAATTATGTGCATGGGCTGAGACACATAGGTATGGGTCATTTTCCCTTCTTCTGAAAGAGCAGGACCACTCTGTCCCGGATCTGTTTAGTTCTCACCCCATAAATGATGGGGTTTAACATGGGGGGCAGCAGCAGGTAGACAATGGCCACCACTATATGCACATGGTGAGGGATTCTCTGCCCAAAGCGGTGCGTGAGGAAGGTGAAGAGGGCAGGGGTGTAAAGGGTCAACATGACACACACATGGGATGCACAAGTGCTGAAGGCCTTGAGCCTTGCCTCTGTGGATGGCAGCCTCAATACTGCTCGCAGGATCAGGGTGTAGGACACAAATATCAGCATCACATCAAACACTATGACCACAAATGCCACAAAGAGGCCATAAATTGCATTGACTCTGGTGTCCCCACACGCCAGCTTCACCACAGCCATGTGCTCACAGTAGGCATGGGAGATGACATTGTTGTGGCAGAAGGACAACCTGTGCAGCAGGAAGCAGACAGGACTCACCAGGACAACCCCACGCACCAGCACCAGGCTCCCAAGTGTCACCACTGCTGGCACGGAGAGGATGCTGGAGTGGCGCAGGGGGTAGCAGATGGCAACATAGCGGTCCAAGGCCATGGCCATGAGCACACCCGACTCCACTGTGGAGAAGGTGTGGATGAAGAAGAGCTGAAGAAGGCAGGAGGGAAAACTGATCTCCCTGGAGCCCAGCCAGAAGATGCTGAGCATTTTGGGCACGGAGGATGTGGAGAGGACCAGGTCCGTGAAGGCCAGCATGGCCACAAAGAGGTACATGGGCTCGTGCAGACTTGGCACGGTCTTGATGAACAGCAGCAGGGTGATGTTCCCCACCACGGCAATGGCATACAGAATGCTGAAGGGGAAGGCGATCCAGAACTGCTCCTTCTCCAGCCCAGGGATGCCGACCAGCAGGAAAGAAGGATGCTGGGAGAAGGCGGTAGTGTTCAGGGACGACATGGAACACTCTTTGCCTCCTGCCTACTCTAAGAGCTCTTATGTGCTTATATGCCATAAACAAAAAAAAAGAAAAAGGATTAAGGAAACACCCTAGAGTTGATATTTGCAGTGCCAAAGACAAAACAGACTGAGGAATAGCCTAGGTGCTCAAAATCCCCACACAGGCAGACAACCCTATATCAACTCCTTGCATTAATCCAGGAGAGCACTTTTGAAACAAGTGTCCTGTCAATTTACTTTCAATTAAAGTATTTTATTTTGCATCTTGGGTCCTCTTGGAGCATACACACTGAATTCCTCTTGGATGAAAGAAAATTGGGTGATTCCTGCAGTAACACATCTGGTCCTCTTCAGTCTTCAAAGGGTGTCCTTTGGGGAATCCAGGAGACCAGACTAGACCTGTTCCAAAGTAAGCCTTCTTGAAACGTACATAGTTGGGATATGAGGTTATAAGCACTTCTGTATATCTCAAGTCTTTTTCACACTGCGATGTTTGCTCATATAAACAGCAGCAAGGAGTATTTTGCAACGTCAAGAAATATTAGATCTCAGTGGGAAACACTGAGCCAGTGCCATGTTCTTTTGGCAATTTCCCTACAAATTTAGCCCCCTAATGATGTTCCTTCCTGCCCCCTGCAAAAAGACAGGAGCTCACTCAGTTTGTGCATCTTGTTCAGCTCCTGCCTTCATGCTCAGAACTGGGGTAAAAAATGGGTTCCTTAAAAAATGCAAACCTGAAATACAGATTAAGCCAATACCCCTGACCTTACAAGATCCTTCAGAAGTCTTCCTTTGAGGTCCTTCAAGACCTCTTGCATCAGCGAGCTTCAGAGAGAATGGGAGGTCTAGGAGTGGAGGAGCTTACAAACCTTATATTATTCTTGATATTTTCCTTTATTCCGCTTCCTTCCTCCAGCTACTTCCATGGGTTCGGCATTACTTAGCGCTTCATTCTTCCATGGAGAGCACCAGGAACGTGGATGTAACTCCCAGGCCAAAGCAGCATGCAAGACAGGACACTTGCCTGTGGCAGACCAGTGGCAAACCACTGCCCTAACCTTAAATATTCATCTGCCTCCTGCAGGTTTCCAAGCAGGGAAGTTGCGCTGTGAAGTCCAGGAGATATTTATGTATCGCAGAGATAAATCCCAGAGGGGAGCTCTGCCTTTCTCCTGCTGCTTAATATGCAATTAGAGAAAGAGATAGAGAAATAAACAAATTTTAACCTGTTCACTGCTGATGAGCTCACAGACAGTTACATTTTGCTCCATTTGATTTCTGTTTTCTTGCAGTGTGCATATTTGGAAGAGACTCTAGGGCAATGGTGTTGTTCAAGATTAAATCACAGAACTGAGCTTTTTAATAAATGCTTTAGCAACATAATTTATGAAGCACTTCCCAAGCAGCAGTAATATACCCTTTCTGCTGCTTTTCTTTGCATCTGCTACCTAGTACATGCTTTAAGAGGGGGATCAGTATCATCGTCCCCATCAGATAGATGCAGACACAGAAGTGTCGAGAGGTTGTGTAACTAGAAGCAGGTCTAGGAACCTATCATATGTTTGCTGAATTATTTCCACTCTTCCCACATGCTGCACCTCCTTTTGCTGTTCTTGTGGCCTTCACTGCAGAATCTCTGTGTTAAATGTCTGACAATGACACTTTCAATCAAAAAGCAAGTCTTGCAAAAAAACAAAGAAAAATCAATTTTGGGACCACTATATCAACTTCCAGTACAGCTTACCGAGCAGTCTGGGACCACAGAAGTTTCACTGGGGTTAAGGACGATGATGCAAAGGCAGAAGATGTCCTTATCTATGTCAGAGGTCCTCCAGCTTTTTGGATGTAGATCCCTTCCCACATCCCACTCTGCTCACTGAGGCAGNTGATGCAAAGGCAGAAGATGTCCTCCTCTATGTCAGAGGTCCTCCAGCTTTTTGGATGTAGATCCCGGCATTCAGACCTTCCCACGTTCCACTCTGAGGCAGCAGCAGGAACAACTTTATTGCAGCTCCCCACTCCTGCAGGGGATGCTCCTTGCCTGAAGTTGGGTAAAAAAGATGGATTTTTTACTGATACCCAGGGGCAATTTATTATGCGTCCCTACTCTGAGGCTATATTAGCTCTCTTCTTAACAAATAGGTGGCTAGGAAATAAAATATAGCATTTTCAAGTCAGTTCATTCATTTTTCTTTATTATTTTTTTCCCCTGAGCACAAAAGGGAACAAATAAGGAACATATGGAGAATGGGTAGGAGCCATTTCTCAATGCCATGGTCCTCTGAAAAGAGTTTAGGTCTACAGTCCGTCTCTGGAAAATTCATTCACACTTGCCCAAATCATATTAGGCAGGCACAGATTGTTTTCATTGTTGTGAAAATCTGCTACCCTTCTAAGCTGTAGTAAAACAAGATATGACAAAAATGACAGGGGGTAAAATTGCCTTTAAGTCCCAGATGGCAACGACTTGTAACTTGTTTAGATGGAAATATTTATTTTGAAATAAAACATGGCTTAATTTGGCAGGCAGGTTTATGAAAAGAGCTGTTTCGTGGAAACTGAGGCTACAGACTGTGATACAGATTGCAGACTACAAAAATAAAGCACATTTTAAAATCTGTGCTAGTTTGCAATTGGAAAAAAAGACCACTGGTCTGCAGGGTGTTTCCTGTCCCTTGAAGGTTCCAGAGCAAGACCCCACATGTCTTTGAAGACGGCTGTTTTAGCACATCTAGTTGCTTTGGACAAGATGCAAGACGCCCTGGGTGTAGCTTTTCACCTGTGTTAGCCAGAAGGACAGATGGGCATAAAGTTATCTTGTCTCGAAAGAGAATGTGTTATTCTTGGCTTTCATCCTCCTCAATAGAAATTGTTGTTCACTGACAGCTTTCCACATATTTTCCTTTCTTTTTTTTTTCAGAAAATTTTATTCCTTTTTCCTAGCTCAACTTTCTTTTATTACATGAAGGGGCAGCAAGGGCACATGTCAAGGAGAAGATTGCCCAGAGAGGCTGCGCAGTCTCTGTCTGTGGGGATTTCTAGGATCCAACTGGATTAAGGTATGAGCAAGCATGGAAAGTGGTCCTTCTCCTCTGCTCGGCCCTACTGAGGCCACATCTGGGGTGTTTGGTCCAATGCTCACGTCCCCAGCACAAGAGAGTCATGGAACTGCTGGAGCAAGTTCAATGTGGGTCTGCGAAGGTGATGAGGAAAGGCTGGGAGAGCTGGAACTGTCCAGCCTGGAGAAGAGAAGGCTTCATGGGAGACCTTGTCNAGGAAAGGCTGGGAGAGCTGGGGCTGTCCAGCCTGGAGAAGAGAAGACTTTATGGAAGACCTTGTTAATGTGTATAAAAATGTGATGGGAGACTGTAAAGAAGACAAAGTCAGACCCTTCTCAGTTCCTAGAGACAGGACAAGAGGTAGTGGGCACAAACAGCAACCCAGGAAGGTCCATAGGAACATAAGGAAAAACAATTCCATTGTGAGGTATTCCAACACTGGGACAGGACACACAGAGAGGATGTGGAATCTCCATCCTTGGAGATATCCAAAAACTGCCTGGGCATGGTCCTGGGCTACCTGCTCTAGGTGATCCCCCTTTGAGCAAAGTATGAGAGGTCCCTCCAGAGAGGAGGAACCAACTTCAGCAAATCTGTTATGTTGCAATTCTGGGACCTTTTCTTTTTCACAGTACGCTATTCTGAAAGATATTATTTTCCTCACTTCGATTTTTAGTTTCTTTTCTATTTCCTGAGAGATTAGTGGATACTGAAATACCAGCAACACAAGAGGTGCTTGGAGAATGTAAGAGTATCTGGTCTATGAGGAAATCTGGTTTGTGAGGATATCTGGTTAACAGCTATTCGGCATGAAGGTCTAGGAAAGGAGTCAGGAAAGGTAATAAATTAAACAGCAGGATGCATAGACGCTAATAAATAAACAATAGCAAAGAGCAAGTCCCTCGGGTCATGGATCGATGCACCACTGAAGGACCATCTCAGTGGTGACCAGACCTTGTACCTGCTGAGGTTGGGGAGCAGTTTCATTATGTATCTCACTGGGGCTAATGGGAATGTTAAAAATGTGCTATGGGCTGTTTAGGGCCAGAGCCAAAGGTGGGTAAAAATGTCAGGGAAAATGGAAATAGCAGCTAGAGACACCAAGTTTCTGGGGACAGATCCTGGAGGGACCCATTTGTGCTCTGCATGCACAGTGTGGAATCCAATAGCCAGCTCCAAGTTGGAACAGCTGGCAAATACAAACGGGATTGGGCCACGTGCATTGCTCATGCTCACATACATGAGGTTGGTGTTTGCAAAAACCTTCTTCCCACACTGCTCCTTTGGCCTGTCTGCACAGGGATTTCATTGAGTCTTGTGAAGCTGGACCTGGGACAGGGACCCACAGCAGCAGAGGAGTCTGCATTTCTCTGGGTCCCAAACTCCTCCAGAAATGGCAAAATCTGGCTTAACATATGCACAGTAAAGACTCCCAGGGGAAGTGTAAACTGTAAAGTCCACAGCAGGACTTAGCTTCCCCCTCCACAGGCATGCAGCAAGGAGAGGGCAAGGAAAACAAGCTGAACGAGGGTCATGGGAATGTACAGAGACATGGCTGAGAACTGTGGTATATGCTGGAGACCTGTGATAAAAGAACTGCATGACCATGCAGTAAAATGTAGCAGAGCAAAACAGAAAAATGTATGATACAGGGAAAGTGATGGTAGCACCAAGAGTTCACTGTGCTAGAGAGAGGCAAATGGCTCTGTAGAGATCAGACTGAGCCATTTGTTTTCGGTTTTCTTCATAGATCATTAACATTTCTATGGCCCTCCTGCTCCAGATTAAACTACAATTATTGCAGAACTAGATAAGAGAAAAGCAAGGGAAATGTTCTCTCATGGGGCATGCACAGAGCATTGCAACATCTAGAGGTTTCAGACCTTAAACCTTTACTGTCTAGAGAAGTTTTTGTTGTTGTTGTTGCTGTTTTTATACATTTCAGAAGTCTGCCCATCTTTATCCGAGTCTTGTACAGTTAAACACAAAGGAATCAAGAGACCTTGCTATACAGGTGGAGGGACATTAAGAAACTCATAGTCAAAATATCTCTACAGCTCTTGCAAGAGGTATTCTTTTTCATTTTCCTGCTGCTTGCAGAATACATGTGGCAAATGGAATGAAGGATTTTAATCAGAGAAAGTCTGACAGTCTTTCCAGAAGAGTGAGACATTGCAGATCACATTGCAGATGCCCTGTGAAATGCACGTACAGGCAGCAGAGCTTGCACACACGACCCGCAATGAAGAACAGGCTGTCATGGCCCCAGCTTGGCAATGCCTCCCCTGTGGTAAATACAAGAAAGGTTGAGGGATTCCCAGGGAAGTGTCAGAAACCAATTTCTTTCTTCCCCAAGGATTTTGCGCCATTCCACGCTAAGTGAAATGTCTCCTACAGGTCCAAAATCAGGCACACAAACTTGCGCTGGCCAGGCAGGAATGATCATGGATTTACATGCACTGTAATCTTTATTGCACTCTCAACTCCTCACTGGCGCTTCCTGCTGCTGCTGCCCCAGGACCTCCTATATCCAGGACAACTGTGGCTGTTATCTCCAGCTCATCACGATCTGCATCCACAATGCAGCTGCCATGGAGAAGAGAGGAAATTCCCACAGGGAAAATACTTCCTGTCTCCATGTTTTCCATGTGCTGACAGGCAAAGCAGTGTCTCTTTGTGCCGCTATAACTGAGGCACCCTGGGCTCCTGCAACTCCTGGCCTAAGGAAGAAGTCCTGGTACCATACACCTTGGATTGCACAAGCAGGGACACAGCTAGGAAACCAGGGGACAGGATCACTCCCCTATACTCAGCACTTGTAAAGCCACATCCAGCTACTGCATCCAGCTTTGGGTCCCCAGGACAAGAAAAGCCCTGCCAAACTGGGCTGAGTGCAGCTGAGGGCCACCAAAAGTGATTGAGGGCTGGAGCAGCCCCATGAGCAGAGACTTGGGAATGGGACTTGTCCAGCTTGCAGAAGAGGCAGCTTTGGGAGACTTACAGCACCTGCCTAGGAGAAGGTTATCAAGGAGATGGAGCCAGTCTCTCCTCAGCATCATTTGGCAGTAGGATAAGAGACAACGAGCACGGTTTAAAACCAGATAGGTTCAGATTGGATATGATAAGTTTTTCCCTAAAAGAGGAGTCCGGCATTGAAGCAAATGGCCCAGAGTGGTTGTGCAACCACTGCCCTTGGAGTGCAGTCAATACTCGCCTGGATAAAATGTAAAGCAACCTGGTTTGACCTCAGAGGAGCCTCTTCTTGGAGCAGGACGTTGGGTTAGAGACCTCCTGAAATCCTTCCAGCCTGAAATACTCTGAGAGGGAAAACAAGTTTTTGCCTGTGTCTTTTTATAAATGAAGGAACAGAGCTATTGAAAGGAGGGGAGAGGAGAGGAGAGGAGAGGAGAGGAGACAAAAACAAAACAAAATAAATCTCAAAAGAGAAAGATCTTGAAAATGATTCATAATTCTTTAGGAAGTGCATGTATATCTGAAATGAAGGGTATCACGTTTACAACCCATTTATTTTCTGCTAAGGAGACTGATATTTTCTTGAATGCAAATTTTGACTTTAGCTGCCAGTATCTCTGGGTCTAACATTTCTCCGGTGTCTCCTCTAAAGAGGCTGAGGTGCCTTCATGGAACACCTGGAGGGTCAGAACAGGCCCCAGAGAAGTGGACGACTCCCTTTTCTGGAGTGATTTTTTTACACCTATAATATCACCTACTGTAATTACTTAATTCAAAGATGATTGCAACAGCCAAGATTTCTCACAAAACAACTTTATTGTGTTAAGGTAATTTTCAAAAGTGCCACAGGCACAAATGGAGTGAGTTAACTAAATCATTTAGTAGAGTATAACTTAAGCAGAAGAAACCACTGCAACATTCACTCAGCTTTCCCATTGCTGCAGGAGAGATGGGAACTAGGAAGTGTAAGAGCAAAAGTCTAGGTATTTTCAGTAGTTTTCTGAGCTGTCTGCCTGGTCAGGGTTGGATTTGGGCTGTTCTGATAGATTCTCTCCAAGCTTGGCGTGGATAAACACCTTTGGAAGGTGTTATTTTTTTGCCTTGTGGCATCCCCTAGGAGTCTCCCGGCCATGTGGTGGGTGCTGGACAAGCAGAGGATGGTCCCTGCTCTGGGAACTCTGGGAAAACCAAGACGAGATGGTGTGAATGTACAGGAGACAACAGCTGAGCGCGGGTCACTGAGAAGTCCTGAATTTGTATATGTGAATTAGACTCAGGATCCTCCTCTGTATTTGTTTGGTCCTCACTCCGTAGATGATGGGGTTGAGCACGGCGGGCACCAGGATGTAGACGTTCCCCATGGCGACGCGGACGAGCGGAGCCAGGCCTCTCCCAAACCTGTGCACCACAGAGAGCCCGATCAGCGGCACGTAGAAGGCCAGGACCACCCCGATGTGGGCAACGCAGGTGCTGAACGCCCTGAGCCTCTCCTTCCACGACGCCAGCTGCAAGACGGCCCTGAGGATGAGGGCGTAGGAGATGCAGATGAGGAGGGCGTCCAGGCCCATGACCAGCAGGATGGCGGTGAGGCCG
Source organism: Crypturellus undulatus (assembly GCA_013389825.1). Lineage (NCBI taxonomy): Eukaryota > Metazoa > Chordata > Aves > Tinamiformes > Tinamidae > Crypturellus > Crypturellus undulatus. The sequence goes on along the minus strand of VWPW01032652.1, from coordinate 5,064 downwards.
TACACCACGCTGGGGGTGGTGTTGGCGCACGCCAGGTTCATCACATCCTGGTGCAAGCAGAAGGAGTGAGACAGGACTCGGGAGTTGCAGAAAGGAAGGGGTAGGAGGAGCAAGGGCAAGGGCAGGAAGAAGAGGACTCCCCTGGCCATGGCTGCCAGGCCGATTTTCACCGTCAGGGCATTGGTGAGGATGGCGGCATGTCTCAGCGGGTGGCAGATGGCCACATAGCGGTCCACAGCCATGGCCAGGAGGACAGTGGACTCGATGGCTGAGAGGGTGTGGATGAGGAACATCTGGAGGAGGCAGGCACCAAAGCTGATCTCCTTGGTGTTGAACCAGTAGAAGGAGAGGACACGTGGCACCGTGGACGTGGACAGGGCCAGGTCGATAGCAGCCAGCATGCAGAGGAAGAAGTACATGGGAGCGTGCAGGCTGGGCTCTGTCTTCACGATGAAGAGGACGGCGCAGTTGCCCGCGACGGCCACGATGTACATGGAGCACAGCGGGATGGCCATCCAGAAGTGGGCAGCCTCCAGCCCTGGGATGCTGGCCAGGATGAAGGAGGAAGAGCTGAGGTCGGAGCTGTTGGAGAAGGGCATGGCACGTGGGGCGATGCGCGGTCACGCTAGTCCATTCCACTTTCTCCGCTGTGAAAGTAAGAGGAAAAACACTATTAAAAACACTTTCCCATGGTGAAGATATCAAGGGCGTTTGCCTGTGAGATGCAACAGCATTTTACAATTGTTAGAGCTATACAGGTGCAAGGTGTCTCCAGAAAATTCCTATCTCCTTCTCCCATTATGGTTATAGACAGTAACATATACACCCACCAAATTGTGACCTTTGAATCTAATCAAGAAATGCATGAATTATTTCAAACAGAAAATGTTATAATATCAACCTTTTAAGTGATAAATCCAAGAACTCCATTTTCGCATGATTTTTTCCCTGATCTGCTGCACTGCTCTGGCAGCAATGTGCTCTGTGAAACTGCCAATATTGCCTCCACGGTTCATTTCTCACAAATATTATGTGCACTTGCACGGACAGACACCCAGATTTATTTGTCTGAGACATACATATGTATTAGTTTGGATGCTCAGAATGATTGAACATTTTTTTTCACCTCTAATTCCTGAAAACATATATTGAAATGTATGAAACTGATTCAAAATGTTTTTTTTTTAAAAAAAGGCAAGCTCTGCACTTTGTTAATAAAAAACATTTTAAAGATATTATGTAGTTGTACTGCCCATCTGAGAGTGAAGTCCTTTCTTTATAACCCTGGTGGCATATTTTTTCCTGATCTTTTTTTCCATCTTGAATCTGTAACAAGTAAGACTCACATTCTGGTAGCCACAGCTTTCCATTTTTATAAACAATTTATAGACAGTGCAAATATACTCTTAACATCATATTGCCTAAGAGCCATTTTATCGATAAAATTTTCAGCAAACCACTTGCATAAAGATGAAAGGTGAATGAACAAAGCGCTTCGGTTTTTGCCAGCAATTATCTGAGCCAACTTACCTGCCAGCCACTGAAATGTAATTACAGGGTGAATCTCTAGAAAAAAAAACTGCCATCCTCTTCACTTCTTATGAGAGAATGTGACTGGGAGAGACAGATACAAAAGGTGAACTATACCTATACGTTCCAGTTCATCTTTCACTCTTTGGTGTTGATAAATGCATCAACATTTTGATATATGAATAAGAATTTTGGATTGCTAGGGCAACAAAGACCAGGTCCTGTAAGGAGGCTACTCTCTGAAAAGATAAAAAAAAATATATTGTTTTCATTAATAGCACCAGCAATCAGATTATTTTCCTATGCTGCTCCTATGCTATGCTTCCACCAGGAAGCCCCAGGAATCAAAATTTAGGGCATGACCACCATAAAATCATCCTAGCAGACAACCACTAGCAGTAGCCACCAAAGCTGAACACGATGTAAATGCTGATCAACACTGACCGGACTTCTCCCACTGAGAAAAGATGTGTTTGAGCCTCCAGCTTCCCAGGATGAGTCAGGCAATGGAGCATTCAGCAATGGAGCATTCAGCTTCAGCATCTGAACAGTCCTTTCTACTTTCCTACCGGCAATGTGTCAGAGAGAAGGGATTATATGATGCCTCCTCAAAAGCCCTTTTATCTACTTCCTTATTTTTCACCTTCTGGTAATTTCAAGCTTCCTAAAAAGAAATGAGCGTAAAAGGTCCTTCTAATGGGATCTATTTTATGAGCCACCTGGGATCATCTCTCTGCAGCTCCGCTGATTGCCAACGGGTGATATCTGTGTAGACTGACCAAGGGGAATTTCAGGTTAGGACATCTCCTGTGAATTTGGCCTGTTGATTTCTGCTTTCTGTGCCCTGCTCAGGCTATGGGAACCTTTTTGCATTGCAAACAGACCCAGAAGTGTTAGGAAGAAACACTCAGAGTTCATGGATAAACTCTGCTGCCTTGGCACATCTCTAGCCAAAGGAAGGGGCATTTCTCAGGCTGCAAGAGCCCTTGGCAGAAGAAGGCAGCTAAAAATGGATTACTGGACTGAGTTACTTGCTTTGGTAGTAGGTACTGGATGAACCCTGTTGGGTTTGTTTTAGATCTTGCTATGTTGTTTTGGACTTTGTCTGTTTGCTTCATGTAGAGCTTCTGCTCTGGAAAAGTACAGTTTGCAAACCCAGCTCTCTGCGTTTGTGTGACCTCCTCCCCATCTCTCCCTTTGGGATCCCCAAAGGTCCCATCCTGGACCTTTTCCACGTCTAGGACAGCCTCTTCTAAGGATTTTGAAAGTCCATATGCTGAGATTTCAAAATGGAAATGTCTGTGGAATACACCAATAATCTTAATACATTGACCAATGCTCTTGATACTTGTCTTCTGTTACTGAAGATGATGATTATTTTTTTCTCTTAAAACTCCAGCAACTTACATCAGCCAAGCAACTTTGGGAATATATAGCTGTTTTTCCATTTCAGTTCACTAGTATGTAGCTGTTTTTCCATTTCAGCTCAGCAGTAAATCAAACCAAAATACTACCTCAGAGTGAAAAGAGAAGATAAAAACTAAAAACATAATAAATTACTAAAATCAAACCATTTTTGAAATAAAATTTCATCTTATTTTGCAGCTTGATAGGATGTTTTTCTTCTATATTTTAGGGCATATATTTTCCATTGGAAGTTTCCTCTATATTCCCACTTCTCAATAAATTTGGGGTGGGAAAAAAAAAAAAGTCCTTTTGGATTGAGTTTGGAACAAGTCCAAAATCAAGGTAAATGACACAGACTAAAAATCCTGATTTCCAGCTATTTTGAGCTGTAATAATGTTCTGTGCCCATACAATGCCTTTCTCTGTTCCGCATGCTGAATTTACCGACACCAGGACTTGCATGGGAAGAGCTCTGTACTGTGCTCTATACTGCAGGATGCTCATTTTCCCCATAGGAGCGCACAGCAAAGGGGTCTAGCACTCAGTGCAATGAGTACGCAGCAAGCTGATACCTGCTCCTGGCTGGAGGTCACTGGAGTTAACTGTGTTTATACAAGGGTACCACTTATATTGTTTATTTATTTTATTTTTGATTATTTATTATTTTATTTATTTTATTTATTTTATTTGTTGACACGGGCTCAAACTAGGATCCTCATATAAATCCATTTTATTAGCATTTCATATGGACATATTCATTCAAACTGGCTACCTGATCACCGAAAGCTGAACATGGGCTGCACTGAGACAGCTGGCTAGATTTTCTCCGTGATGGCTGGATTTTCTCAATGCCTTCAGATCCTTGTGGGTGCTTACAATAATAGTGTTGTAAGGAATGTGCCAGCTTCTGAAACCCACCAGAAATTAACCCATCCCAAGCCCTAGAGTTAGTGGAAACATTGGCTTTTTCAATGGGGCTGAGCTCAGGACCTCACAACTTATCAGAACTGACCTTCATCGTGGGTCTAGCATGATCTAGTCTGAGCTTGTGGTTTTACAGAGTCAAATTAGAACTGGTTCCAAATGAAGGGAAAAAGTGCATAAAGGTCTGTAAGAGCCAGATGTGAAATACAGCACAACTCCCTATGACTTGCAATAGACTGCAGCAAGGCCAAGAGGAAGGGCAGTGGAGTGGGGGACATCCAGGGACAGCAGGTTTTAAGTCTAGGGATCCTCTGGGTCTGGTATTTTTTAAGGTAAATAGGCTGAGCCATGCAAGCCAGATATGCTTTCTCCTGCTCTTCCTGTGCCTCCTAGGAAATAAATCCATTGGCAAATACCGTAAGTGATCATGTGGTACAAAAAAAGCACTCAGGGCACCACAGAATAAGGATTAGCTGGTTTAAGTGACTCATTTATCTTGTTTTTCTCTTAGACAAATGTTAACTGCAATTATCTTTTCCATTCCCTCAGGCACCCAAAATTAGATTTTTGAACATATGTTCCTAAAAGATGATACCTTATGTAGAACTTCCTGAACATACTTGGGCACCTGCTTAGTACCCTCTGTCTATGCAGTTTTGGAAGTGGATGAGGGGGCAGATGAAGCTCTGCTGAACTGAATAATGGAGATGGACCAACTGCACTGCAAGCATCTCTTCTCTACGGTCCCCTGACAGGGAATGAATTATCTCTATGCTTCATCCCCAGTTGTCCCAACCACCTGAATGCATATTGGCTTGAGGCATGGGTTCTTTGGGCTCCTGTTGTTTTCCAAGATGTTCATAGCTTTTCAAAACTTCCAAGTTTTTCAAAGGCAGAGGGCTTGGTGGCGTTTTGCCAAACTCTTCTTCCCTCTATGCAACAGCCCTCTGTGATTTTCAGCAAAATAACTAGCACAACCCCACCCCCCCCAAAAAAGGTGGCTTGGGAATCCTTCCCTTGGGAATCTTTTCTTTTACCTTTCCATTTCTTTTATGGAATAGTTCCCTCATTATTCTCTTCTCTCTTTGTTCTGGGTATGATTAGGAATAGAACATAAAAAGACACTAGCCCTAGCTTAGTCTGAAACTCTCCAAAAAGAACTCTCCAAAAGAAAAACTAAGTGCTTAGCAAGCCAACTCTGAG
>VWPW01032651.1:0-57011 GCA_013389825.1 Crypturellus undulatus | reverse complement strand
CAGCTCCTCCAGGTGCTGGAGCTCCTCACACTTCTTCTCCAGGGGTCCAGAATCCATTGCTTCTCAGCTTTAACCTGCCACAGGGCCATCTTCAAAACCCGCAAGGCCGTGGCTTAAGCCTCAGGTCCTAGCAGTGGACATTGACAGCTGCTCCCAGCCCCAGAGCATTGGTGTAGCCGCAGCTGGAGTATCCTGCTCTCTCCATCACCCTTGCCTCACTTGGTAGGACCTGGGTGCAAGGGTGCTGGGAGAGACTCTGCAGCACAGGCCTCGGGGCACCCTGCACTCTCAGACAGACACCTGCCTCATTGCTCCCCCAGCCGCTATCCCCGGCAGAGAGGTCTAAGACATTGAGCTATAGATCCCAGGAGAAAGCAGACTCTCCCTGCTGAAGCACCACTGCAATCAGCTCACCTTTCACTGCAAGTGACACAAGCTCATTCCGAACAACCAGAGCAATCAGCCCCTCCTTCATTACGACCAGCAATGCCTGGTGGCAATGAAGGATGGTGAATTTCACCACCAGCAGTTTTGGTTCCTTTTTCACCACCAGTAACACAAGCTCATCCTTCACCACACATCGCACCAGCTCATCCTCAAGCACCTGTGGCACCAGCTCATTCTTCAGCCTCAGTGACACTAGCTAACCTTTCACTCCTCCATGCTCAAGAAAGGTACAACCCAAAGAGCAAGAAGTCAAGCTTAACGAGCAGGAGAGCTCCTGCTAACACCTGCACAGAATCAGTAGGTGCTCGCAACATGTCAAGAAGAAGAGGCCGCTCAGGAGGAAACCAGGGGCATTGTCTGAGTAGGCAGGGATGAAGTTATGGAGGCCAAGGCCCACTCGGAGTCGACTCTGGCGCAAATGGCAGGCACAACACAGGCCTCTTCAAATACACCTGCTTTGCTGCCATTCTTGCGCCATAACAATCTGCAGGCATTGGAAACCACTACAAAGACTATTTCTCTTTTAGCTTAGAAAGGCTAAAAAGGTGAACACTGCTAGCTGTCACTTAACAGGAAAGTCATGCTCTTTCCTGGCAAAGCCGCTTTCCAGGGGTAACTGTGGCAAAGTATGTGTGTCTGTGCACACCTAGGGCACACACGTGTTACATGCACAGAGTGCCTGGCCGCTCCACAAGAGCCTGTCTCCAGCCCGCTCCTGTAGAACTTGCCTATGCTGTCAGGACGCCATGGCAGCAGGGCATCTCACACACTTTCCCCCTCTGGCAGGCATGTATTTCTGTGCAGCTGCACTCAGCAATGCCCTTGGGCAGGACACACTTCTCCAGAGGCTCTCCTGCTACCCTCAGCCAGCCCTGCAGCCTTGCCAGTGCTCACCTCCGGCTGCCCACAAACTACCAGCGGGGAACTCGGTCCCCAGCACTGAAGTCTGGCCCTGCACACCCTCATGGGGCCAACCCACCATGGGAAATGTTCTTGCCCCACTTGCTCCAACCCCTTGCATCCCTTCACATTCCCATCAGGCCCCTTGTGCTCCTAGCACCAGCACCCAACAGCCCCAGTGCACGCTCAAGGGCCTCCAAGGTCCTCCAGGTACACACAAAGCACGCTCGACCATGCCACGGCGGGCTCCAAATGCTCTTATTCAACCTTCAGCCTGCTCCTGTGGGAGCCCCACACAGACGCAGGGCTGCTGCCATGAGTGTCAGGAGGGCAGCAGGGCATCACACCACAGGCTCACCATGTCTCCCAGCCAAGTATGCCAGGCGCGCGTAGCTCTGCTCGGGCAGCAGCCACAGCAGCACATGGTAGAGCAGCTGCTGGTCAAAATGGAACGCGTAGAGCACCACAGCACCGAGTAGGAATCCAAACACAAACTGTAAGGTGACCAAGAGGACCAAGAAGCTCCTGAGAGACAGTGAAGAGACAGGAGGTGAGGCAGGGCTTCTGCATCCCACCCTCCTGCCCCACTCCCACTGCTGGCCTGCAGGGCCCCCCCTCCGGTGAAGCCCACCATCTACCCCCAGGCACTGCTTGTGGCGCTTGAGGAAATGGGACTCAAGGCAAAATGGGACTCACTGCAAAGAGATGGCAGTCCTGCATGATCTCTTGGCCAGCTCCTCCTTTTACGGCAGGTCAGAAGCCAGTCAGAACTCTTGTGGGGCCAGCTCGAGGCTGCACACTGCCCTCTCCCCAGCAAGANTTCCAGCACCTCTGGCAGCACGCACCCCTCCAGCTCAGGCGGCTGCTCCATGTGCTGCTTGCTGCAGGCGACAGGGCTTTGTAAGTCCATGAGCTCCCTCCAGGAGCACCGCGACTCCCCTTCATAACATGCTGCTGTTCCCCAGCACGCATGGGCTCTCCAGTTAGGAGGCGTGCAACACACACTCTCCCATCCCATCCCCTCCCCTTCCCTGCCCTCCCCTCTGCTCCGCGGGGCCAGCACTGGCATCTGCTGGGACTCCAGGGGTGGCACGGAGTCCCTGTGAAGCTCCGTGAGAAGAAGCGTCCCCTGGGCGCCACTCACTAGGCCTGTTCTAGTTGCAGCTCCTCCACTTCTTCCTGAAGCTGCCGAGTTGCAGCACGCAGTTCCTGGGAGAGGGAAAGATCATGCTCCAGGCGCCTGCTGCAGCCTCCCGCAAAGCACCCCGCTGGTGGGCACCCACAGGCCTCTACAGCCGCCCCAACGGCACTACCTGGGTCTGCTCTTCCTCCACATGCAGCTCTTCTTTCAGCTGGGCCGAGTGCTCTTTCTCCTGCGGCACACGGGACACGCAATGCAGGAGCAGAGCTGGGCAGCCCTCTCCGTGTCCAGCCCCGCTCAGGGAGGCTGCGTTCCCCTACAAATGCCCTGTGCCAGCAGGGCTGGTGACACACAAGGCCAGCAAAAGGCAAGGCATGACCCCGCGCCTCTGGGGCCCACGGCCTCCCCCAGGAGAGCCACGCCTGGCCAAGGCACTGTGCACTGCTCACACCCCACCGTGCTCACTGCCTAAACAGCTCCCCCTCTGCCCTGTACCTCGGCCAGCTGCTGCTGCCTCCTCGCTCTCTCCTCCTGAGCAATCTGCACGTCCTCCTGCAGAAGTGCAGAAGAGAGGCAGAGGCAGAGAGAGAGGGGAAAAGGAGAGGAAAAGGACGAGGCAGAAGAAGAGGTAAAGGGAGAGGAAAGGGAGAGGGAAAAAGAGAAAGAGGACAAGGAGAGGGAGACAAATTGGGAGAGAAAGACGGAGAGAAGAAGGAAGTGAAACACCCCCCACTCAGCAGGGGGGTGTTGAAAGCACGATCTCTGTATCAGCAGGCCAAAGACCACAGATACAGGTTGTGAGCCAGAGCAGCCCCTGCCTTTTTTGGCAGCACACGGAGCCCGGCAACCCAACCCAGCAATCAGCTAGCGCTGATGACACGAGAAGTCGTCCAATGAGCTTCTTGGACATGCACTGGCCATGTGGGTGCAGCTCCCTGCTTCTCCTGCTCATCTCCCCCATCTGCGGAGGAGACACTGGACATGACCAAACCCAGTTTGACCCCAACAGATCGGCTGGCAGCAGTGCCATGTGCCCTCTCAGCAGCCCTGGGCACCCAGCTCCCCCTCTGGCATTGCCCCCACACCTGCCTGCCTCCTGATGCCCAGTTCCAAAAGCCCCTATGAGCAGGCCCTGGGCTCGCTGACCTTTAGCTGAGGCAGCAGCTCCTCCAGGTGTTGGAGCTCCTCGCAATCCACTCCAGAGAGTGGATTCTCTCTGAGAATTATTAAACAATTGTAAGGGATATTATCCAATCGGATGTTCTCTTCTTTGTTTCCCTAGCATAACCACATTTAGCAATCATTTTACCTGGCATCATAAGTCAGCATGAATGAAATTTTGGAGAGAACCTTGCAGTTATTTATTTAAGAATATTTTTGCATCTATTCCCTTCATTAAAAAAAAAGAATTCTAATTTTAAGGATGCTGCTTCTCTGGATTTCCCAGGTGTCATGTTTTATGATCTGATTTCATCCTCTGAAAACTATTTTGATACTTCTGTGTGTTAGATGTGTGGAATTTTAAGAATAGCCTAGTGTTTTTATTTTACATCATACGTCTTACATCTACCTTGTTCTAAACATTTTAGACTTAGAAGAAATTTTAATATTGTTAGGCTTCATATGCTGATCGTATAGAGAATAAGAGAATATAGCTGAGGATGGAAATGATTTTATTCAATCAGTCTTTTTACTGTTTTTTTCTTTTTTGTGTGTGTTTTTGACCCAAATACAGAAGCTCAGACAGAAATTCCTCAGATAAAAGATTTAGGCATTATGTCCTTTCAATATCAAACCAAGAAAGCTTTTAGTGCTCCTTTCTTACCATCGTGAAGTTCTCAGAAAAAAATTGTGAAAAACTTAGTATGTTCTTGAATTGTACAGTGAACTTTCAGACAAGTTATAAAAAAAACTTTAAAAAGGTGTATGACTAGATAATTATTTAATGTTCCCTCATTCCTGTTACTTTTGTTTTATCAGCAGGTGAAAAGGACCGAGAAATTATTTCCCAAATTTGTTTTGGTTGTCATACAAAGATACAGTTAACAAAATTTGAGAATGTCAGTGTAAATAAATAATGAATTGGACTAAATCCAATTTCAGTAAGGCTGAGTGGGAAATACAATACCAGGTTTTCCAAAATGCATAAATATAGTATGCATTTTAGTTTATTTGGGGAAGAGTATTCATATTTTAAAATGAAATGTATGCCAATACAATGCTGCATAATGACCAGTAGCTACTGAAAAAAGGTTTTATTTTTTATGCTTATGATTTCTTCTGCTTTCATCTTCTGATGTGTTGTACTGTGTCCTGACAAACATGTAATTTTAAATTAATATTTCCACTTTAACTTAATTCTTTATCAACATAGCATTGTAAAATGCACCTGAAGAAAATGCACCAAATATTGTAACAAAAGGAAAGGAAAATGACAAAAAAAAATTCTCTAGAAGGCATTTTTTTTCTAAAGTACACATGCTTTTGTTTTTTTTTTAATGCATTAAGATAGTCCTTTTTAATGAAGAAGATAGTTTAATGGCTATTTCTATACTGTTAACATACTGTAATACCAATAGTTTGAAAATAATCAATTACTGAAATCTCACTGCCTTATTTATAGAGTAGTCAGCAGCTTCTATCCATTATGTGAAACAACTGAAAACTTGTTTTCTCTACCAAATTGGCAGTAAAATTATTTATTTACCAAATGAAATTAGAATATTTTATTTTGCAAAATCAAATACCTACTGTGATCTAGTAATATATTTAAAATATTCTAGTAGAGGTGTATAAATCTCTGAAAATATCATAATGGAAGCACAGGGTCATTTCTGATATTGAAATAGTCACTATTTATAAATAAATATTTATGATTTTTTTTATTTCTTCTCTTCCACATAATAACCTTTGTGATGAATGGACAATCACTTTTCCCAGTGTTTGTGATTTTTATGGTCTATTTTTAGACGTCGTTTTAGGCAATAGATAGGTATTTTCATATCAGTATTATTTCTTTACGGCTATCAATGCAGAGATAAAAAAAAATGTGGCATTTGTTTCCCTTCTTGCATTCTTTCATTATTTTTTTCTGTATTTATTGGTATTCAGTAGCAAGGCTGAGTGAAATTTCAAATAGTCTTGAGTAACAACCGGGGCTAAGAGTTGTATAAGGTTGTGCTACTGACCAGTGCGGGGAACAGGGAGCAGGGAGATAAAATACAGACAAAGAGTAAAGAATTTTTCCATTTGCTCTTACAGATGATATAAATCTGTGCTGACAGGGCAAAATCTTTTGTGATGTGAATGCCGTTCTGCACTATGATGAACTCACCAATAACAAACATTCTTTTCTCTTCAAGAGGTTTCCAAAAATTATCTTTATGTTTTCACAACCAAACTGTATGTCTGTTGCTGCCTATGAGAGAGTTGTTTTTAGCCTTATTTCCTAAGAAAATCAGACTTCCATGATTGAGTTACCCAGAGGATAAATATTCACTTCCTCCAAAATGTATTCTGTGGCTGAAGATACGAATGCTGCTCTGTCAAAGGAATGTTCCTAAATTCACCCACTGGCCGACTAAGGAGCTCATGTAAAGCTTAAAGCCATCTTCTATGTATCCTTCCTGCCATGGCTCTGCCTGGGGAACACAAGGCGCAGCTGCCTCTCCCTTGGAGGAAACGGTGTGCAGGACAAAAGAAGCTGTCTGTGGAGATATGAAGAAGAATGAACATGGGTCTTGAGTAGTCCTGAGTAGGCTACTGGGATATGAACTCAAATCCTCTGGAACAGGCGTTGCTCATGTTGAATTCATTTCTTCGTGGAGCAGGCTTTGGAATCTTGTTCATGGAACAAACTTTGCCTTCAGTATAGTTTGAAGCTTTGCCACTTGTGGCTCATCTGGAATATATTGTGTGTAATTAATTGAATTCTTGCTAGATTTGTTCCCATAAAAAATTGTCCAATTATTTCAAAGAACAACAACAAAAAAACATTGCTTTAGGTGAAGGATATATAAAAATACACTTGTATCACATTATTTTCTCTAAATTTTGTGTTACTAAATATTTTGCCATAATTGGCAGAGAGTTCTCTGTGGCAAAGCAGGTAAGGCCAAGCAATTTGGGATTTAAGGGTCAGGCTTATGAGTCAATTTCTATTATTGTCTATAAGTACCTCAAGGGAGGCAGTGAGGAGGATGGGGTCGGCCTCTTTTCGGTGGTGGCCACCAACAGAACTAGAGGAAATGGCCACAAACTGAAGCATCAAAAGTTCCACAGGAACTTAAGGAAAAATTTCCTGACAGTGAGGGTGACAGAGCACTGGAACAGGCTGCCCAGAGAGGTTGTGGAGTCTCCTTCTCTGGAGATTTTCAAGACCCTCTTGGACGCCACCCTGTGCCATGTGCTCTAGGTGGCCCTGCGTGTGCAGGGGGGTTGGACTAGATGACCTCTAGAAGTCCCTTCCAGCCTTAGGCATTCTATGATTCTATGATACTATGATTCTCAAAAAAGTTTAATTTCAGACCAGTCATCTTTAGCAAACCATGAATTAAGTTAAAATCATCCCTTACCCAGATTTTTTCACCATTGAATTTCCACTGACTCGAATGGAACTGTGCACTAACTATGGACACATCTGTAATTTTGGCTTGTGTCCAATGAACAGTAAAGCCCTCCATTTAAGTGCTTTGGTGAGGTCTAACTTACAGATAGTGATTTGTGACTTTGCTAATGTAAACACTATTTCCTTTTTGAACTAGAGCAGTAGCATCATCTCCCAAGTTCTCATTGAACATCTCTGCAGAATGAAGATAAACTGTAATGTGAGCACTGATTTCCTGAGTAGAAATAATTTTAGTACATAAGATTGGTCATGATCTGTCCCCAGGTGACATATATATTCAGCTGCCTTTATTTTATTTGTTAGACATTGTTTTTGTTTCCCCAATGTGTGATGGGTGTTCTTATGACAGTATTTCCTGTATCAAGACCAATTTTCCTCATCGACATATAAGATTTTTCTCCGAATCCCACTGGATTCCTCCTTACTTTACTTGTTTTCTCCAAACCCCTTTCAGCTTGTTCTATACAAGATGCAAAGTCTTCACTGGCTTTCATTACTTTAGATTTATTTTCAGGATTCTCAGTTTGACTTTATCGTTTATTTGGTTATCTCACCTTATGTTCTAGTAAGGGAATGGTGTCCTGTGGCTAAAACACTTAGTAAGGCTATCTGGATTCTATTTCCAGTTCTTCCATAAAGTTTCTCTACAATCTTTTGTGCCCCAGTGCCATATGGTGAAATGAGGAAATATTTTCTTCAATTCTTATGTGAAGTATATTTCACTAATGGCCACAAGGAGACTACAGTATGACAGTGAAGTGACATTATGAATCTTTTGACTTTACTTTTAAAAACACAGAAGGTTCTTCAAAACTAATGAAACAGAGGTTGGCATTAAGATTGCTTGACCCATTGCAAGATCTTTTTTTCACCGTTTAAAATTTGCAATACTTTGGGCATTTGGATCGATACACTCAACATCCAATAATATTTCTGGCTAAACATCCAAAAAGCAAAGGTCCTCATAGAGAGCACTTCAGTGGTTTCTCAAAGCAGAGCTAGAAAGACCATCATATTACATCCATTAAAACAAAAATATAAAGAGCTTCTTCTGTGGCAGCATAGCATGCCAGTTGCTATTTCCTAGGTTTCAAGCTTAGTTAAAAGGACTGTAATTTGGTCTTTTAACTAGTTTGTGCCCAAATAAAGATGGAGATCTCAAGTTAACAAAAGGATCTCTCTGCTCTTCCAAAAGCATTTGGATGTTTTTAACTTTTTAACTCCTTCTAAGTAAGTTGCTTCCAGACTGCTGAGTGGAAGAGGGTTTGTATTGGGCAATAATACAGTATGTGGACTTTTTAAACAGATGTTTACTATTAATAATGCATGCCTCTTATCAGTTCATTTAATGTACTGTCTTTTTCTTCCAAGAAGCAGAAAATCTTTTCTATTCTATTCTATTATTCTAATGATAAAAACATTAGTTATGTGAGGATTTTATTGGGAAGTATTTCTTGTATGTTACCAGATGATTCTTGTTTATAACCAATGATTAAAAATTTGCCAGTATTTTTTAAAAGATTGGCTATTCATACAGATAAAAAAAACTACTTGGACCTGATAAATACTAAGGGAAAATAAATACCCTTAAGGAAAAAAGAGCACAAACAAAAAGAGGAATAAGCCTTGGGCATGTAAAATTAGCAGTTAAAAAGTCCCATAACTTTAAAAACATTAAAATTAAAAAATGAACTTAATAAATTGAAGCAATATTCCAAAATTAATGGAAGGCACGTGTTAGAGAGAATACAAAGTATTCCTCTAGGAGGAAAAAATCATCTTCCTTAGAGAGTAGAAGAAAACTGCAGGAATTAGAGTGTTAGAATGATCCATGAGGTTAATAAGAGTCAACAGGGTGATGAGAAAGCAACAAGCAACAGATAATAGGATGCCTAGTCCCTAAGGAAATTGAAAAATAAGGTCTTTAATTGTACATTATCTAGGGAGAGGGGGAAATCAACTAACTAAAAGAGTGTGATTTGGAAAGGTCAAACCACATCTCTAGGAAGCGAAATTTGTGTCTCCACAGCATTCTGATGTATAATTGTAAAGCAAATTAACGAGACCAAACAGAACCAAATTTACCCAAACAGAAAACATGAAAAGCAAACTAAAAAGTGTGTTTCAGAAAAATTGTGTTATTCAGTAGCATTTCTTAAAAAAGAGCAGATAGTAAGTCCATATTTTGTAACACTTCCTCTATCATGTTTTAAGAGTATCTGTCTGTCTGTCTACATTACCTCCAAAGACACAAACTTATATAGCATATTTCTCTTGTTGAAAGATTGTATATCCTCAGTTTTTCATGGATGCATGTTTTAGCACGTCAGACATTTCTCCCAAACTCTTCTTAGTCTTGAAAATACTAATTTTAAGCTAATTTAATCTGAAGCATATTTGCTCCGTTTTTCTTCTGTTGTTTTGTTTGTTTCATTGACCCATTCTATGTTTAGACCCAGTCTGAAATGCACAGAAGTTTAGAGCATTTCATTGCTTAAATTAATTCTTGTAGGAATTTAAGTCTGGGTACGGTATGCATCAGATAGGGTCAGTTGCAATGAAGTCCATCCAGTCCAACCCCTGCTCCAGCAGGGAAACCTAGAGCACGTGGCACAAGGCGGCATCCAGACGGGTTTGGAAGATCTCCAGAGAAGGACCCTCCACAGCCTCTCTGGGCAGCCTGTGCCAGGGCTCTGGTACCCTCACAGCAAAGTTCTTCCTCACATGCAGATGGAACTGCCTGTGTTTCCACTTGTACCCATTACCCCTTGTGCTGTCATGGTCACCGTGGGGAAGTGTTTGGCCCCATCCTCGCTACATTCACCCCTCAGGTATTAATACAAGTTGATCAGATCTCCTCTCAGTCTTCTCTTTTCCAGAATAAACAGGCCTGGTTGAACATGAGTATTTCTTTTCTGATTCAAATCATATGATAGAATGACAGCATTTTTTATAAAGATATACTTTCTCATAGTGTTTTGTGTAATATTATGATTTCTAAATATGAGAATTATTAATAGAGTTGAATTCAGAATACACATTTTTTAAGGTGGAAACAAGATTTTATTTGGACAATTCCTTTTTCTTCTTTTACTGAAGGAATTTGTTTTCGCTTGTTCTGCTTAAAAAGAGTTAGAAAGGAATAGCAATTTCCTATTTGCTTAATCCAGTAGATAAATATACATTTTTTAAAAAATATAGTAAATATGTGCATTTATTTCATGTCTATATCATGATAAGGAATTAAAAGATAGTACTAAAACCATTTCGCCTTCTCTTTTGTAATAAAGGATCATATCACCCCTGCAGAGCCCGTTGAAAAGTTCTGAATTATTCCACTATATTTGGGAACAGAGAGGTATGGGGACAGAGAAGTATTTGATATATAAGTGGATGTAATGATTTTTCTGGCTTTTGATCAAACTTTGCAGACCTAAGGGCAGTCTGCAGGATTCAGCTTCTCGTGTACTCTGATTCCTCCCTAAGCTTAGGCTTTTGACACTCAATCCTATCCTGTTTAGCAGAAAAGAAGGGCTCGTGAATGTTTGTACAGAGGGGAAAAATTCAGTTTCTTAGAGAAATACTGTCTGTCAGAGGAGGAGGGTTTTTATCAGAACATTTAGGACTGCTATTCTATAAGCAAGCATTTCTTGTTGCTGGGAAACAACATTTAAACAGTATTACTGTTTGAGTTTCCAATTCACATTTGGGGGAAAATTTTTCATTTACTAATTAAGAAGACTTCTTTTTTGCATAGTGTCTATGTCAGACATCAAATTGGAATCCATATTTTGCTGGAAATAGAAAGAGATTAGCCACTTTGTGTGTGTGTGTGTGTCATTTCTTTCCTGTGAAACCATCAGCTGATACAAAACAATTGCTTTTGAGTATTTGTCTGAATATCATTGTATTTGTCTGAAGTATGCGTGGCAGAGGGAAGTATCTTCCTTGAATTTTGGGCTACTGGCCACAATTGAGCAATTTTTATGTTATATGGTAAATAGCATTCTTAGTGCCTTTAATTCTTACAAAGCAAAACAAACAATAAATGTTTATGAAATTCATTACCCTGTCACACAGAAGACTTCAGTTCTGATGGTTACCTCACAGCTTCCTCCTTCCCTCTTCCTACTTTGGTTTAAATAACCAGCTCCCAGACTCAGTCTCATATGAGAAATCGTATTTCTCAAAGTCCACAGTGAGTTTGCTTTGAATATAATTTTTATTTTCACTGAAGCTTAGCAAATCTTCCTCATGTTTCATAAACACTTTTTTTTTTCCTGTCTGTCAAACTGTTCTGCCTGTAAGCAGTAGAAAACTGCAAAAGCTGAAACTGCAGTACATTTCCAGCTTGGTATTTACACACTGGCATTTCAGAACATAATTAAACAACACATAAAAAAGGAAAATAATACTAAAATATATCTTCTTGCTTCTTTTTTTCCACCACAAGTCATCATTTTTATCTGAATCACATAAAAAGCAAAGCTTACCAGTATGTGTTTGTCCTGCATAAGTGGCTTGCATAAAATATTGTAATACAATACCTGTTCCCATTTGATGATAAGAAGTATAAAATCAATGCTGCCTTTATGAAACATCCTATTGATGTATGAAACAAAATTGTCAAAAAGTCACCTATTTTAAGTTAATCACCAAAATTATTTAATTTTCTTTTGAAAATATCTCTATTGGAGCACTTTGATTTCTTAAGATCTGATTTTCATTATTTCAAAATCTAAAACAAAATTCCGGATGATTTCAAAGGCAGCTGGTTCATTTTCATAATTTTAAATGAGAGAAGTTCAGAACTTTTAACTTGAAATGGCAAAGAGGACTGTGATGGACTTCCAGAGGACTGGAAGGACTGTGATGGCATGCTAATATTTAGATCTGCCTTGGAAAACAGAAGCGAAATAAAAATTCTTAACATTTTATGTGTTGACCTGTTTGAACCATGGACACCTTAAGGAGAACTCTGAGATGAAGGGAACTTCAAAGTGAAGGGATCTCTCAAAATATGAGAGAGATCTCCATCCTTTCCCTTTTGCATAAAATAAAAATGGATTTATTAAGAAAATACTAAAGTAGTCTCTTGACAGTGATATAGATAAGGATGAGAATTAAATGTGGCTCATTTTATGTCTTATTAAGTTTCTGCAATCAACTTAACAAGAACAAGAAAATTGTAGCACACTGTGAATTCATACAACTGTATTTTTCTTCTGAGTTTCTTAATTTTCAAATGGAAAAAGCAATGCATATGATTGATAGGGAGAAAAAAATTAATATTATTGTAATGTGTTGCTTTATCTTGGCATACAATTTACATCAATCTTGAATTTTGAATAATCATTATAAAATAACTGAATATGCAATACCAATGTAACCTTCCTTGCAAAAAACAAGTAAAAGCAAAAAAGATATAATTTTGAACACTTATAGCTTTTTTAAGGCATATGATGACAAGAAAAGAAAATTATATACTTTTGAATGCAAATGAAAGAAAAATCTGCTGAAATGTTGCAAAAACAGCTCACTTTTTCGTAGCCTTTTTTGATGTTATAAAGAAGTCATTGAAAACAAACCGCATTTAAGGATTGTTTCAAAGTTAATTTTCTTTACAAAGGTAATCAAATACAAAAATGACAACAGAAAATAGAATTATTAAAAACACACATACCAGTAAAAGCAAAGTAATCAAGCAAATCAGACCCTGAGACACACAAAGCACCTGTGGGTGCGGGTTTTGAATATCTCCAGATATTCCAAGCGGGTTTTGAATATCTCCAGAGGAGATTCCACAACCTATTTTGGCAACCTGTTCCAGTGCTCTGTCACCTTCAATGTTTAGAAATTTGTCCTTAAGTTCCTGTGAAACTTTTGATGCTTCAGTTTATGGCTGTTTCCTCTAGTCCTGTTGCTGGCAACCACTGAAAGGAGGCTGGCCCCATACTCCTCACTCCTTCCCTTAAGGTATTTATACACACTGATCAGGTCTCCTCTCAGCCTTCTCTTCTCCAGGCTGAACAGGCCCAGCTCCCTCAGCCTCTCATCATAGGGCAGATGTTTCAGGTCATCCTTGTGGCCCTGTGCTGGACTGTGTCCAACAGCTCCACATCCCTCTTGTACTGTGGGGCCCAGAACTGGACACAGTACTCCAGATGTGGCTTCCCCAGGGCTGAGTAGAGGGGCAGGATCACCTCCCTCCACCTGCTGGAGACGCTTCTCTTAATGCATCCCAGGACCCCATTAGCCTTCTTGGCCGCGAGGGCACACTGCTGCCTCACAGTCAACTTGTTGTCCACCATGACACCCAGGTCTTTCTCTGCAGAGCTGCTCTCCAGAACATCAGGTCCCATCCTTTACTGGTATCTGCAATTATTCCTCCCCAGATACAGCACCTTGCACTTGTCCTTGTTGAATTTCATAATGCTTCTTACTGCCCAGTTACACAGCTTGCCCAGGTCCCTCTGGATGGCAGTGCAGCACTCTGGGGTATCAGCTACTCCTCCCAGTTTTGTATCATCAGCAAACTTGCTGAGGCAGCACTCCATCCCTTCATGCAGGTCATTGATGAATACACTGAACAAGGCTATGCCGAGGACTGACCCCTGCGGGACACCCCTAACTACAGGTCTCCAGCTAGACTCTGCACTGCTGATCACAACCCTCTGAACTCTGACATCGAGCTACTCCTTAATCCACCTCAGCGTCCACTCATCTAACCCATACTTCCAGAGGTTACCAGGAAGATACTGTAAGGGACAATGTCAAAAGCCTTGCTGAAGTCGAAATAGGTGACATCCAACGTTCTCGCCTCATCTACCCAGCCGGTCATCCATCATAGAAGGCCAAGCATGATTTCTCCTTGGTGAATCCATGGTCACTACTCCTGAGCACCTTCTTATCCACCTGTTTGGAGACAACAGCCAGGATGTGCAGTTCCATCACTTTTCCAGGGATGGAGATGAGGCTTATTGGCCTGTAGCTGCTGGGGTCCTCCTTCTTGCCTTTTTGAAGACTAATGTGATATTGGCTTTCTTCCAATCTTCTGGCATCTCTCCTATTCTCCAGGACCTTTTGAAGGTGAGGGAGAGTGGCTTAGCAATAATATCCACCAGCTCCCACAGCACTCTCGGGTGCATCCCATCAGGGCCCATGGATCTATGGATATCAAGTTTCCCTAGGTGCTGTCCGACCCAATCTTCCTCTACCCTGAGCAAGTCTTCTTCTTCCAGGAGGCTTCTTCTCTTGTTTCTAGGTCCCTTGTCTCTAGTGTTTCGGATTCCAGGGGGCTGCACTTGGTAAACACTTAAATAAACAAGGCATTCAGTATCTCTGCTTTTTCCATGTCTTTCATAACCCACCCACACCATTCACCAGTGGACCCACATTTTCCCTAATCTTCCTTTTATCATTCATATATTTGAAAAAGCTCTTTTTGTTATTTTTCACATCCCTTGCCAGATTTAATTCCAATTGTGCTTTAGGTTTCTTTGTTACATTCCTGCATTCCCTGACAACATTCCTATATTCCTTGCAAGGAGCCTGTCCTTTTTTCCGCTTTCTGTATAATACCTTCTTCTGTTTGAGTTTTCCCAGCAGCTCTTTACTCATCTATTTAGGCCTCCTGCCCCTTCAGCCTGACTTTTTACTCATAGGGATGCACCAATCTTGAGCTTGGAGGAAGAGTTTGAATACTAACCTGCCCTCTTGGGTCCCCCTTCCTTCTAGGGTCCCAGCCCATGGGATTCTTCCAAGGAGGTTTCTGAAGAGTCCAAAGTTGACCTTCCTGAAGGAAAATAAGGTTTAAAAGCATTCTAGGTGGTAACTATCTTACCTTTATGGTACTGGACTGTTCTATCTTTGTTATCTTATTAACAGTGAAGTGTAGAAGCATGCATCTGGTTTGCAGTATCTGTGAGCAGGCCTTAAACATGCTGTGGGGTGCAGTGACTCCTGGAATGAAACTCAGCAGCTGTAGCAGTGGTATGTAGCATAGTATAGTATAGTATAACCAGAATGGAGGAGGAATATAGCTCTACTGCACCATTTTTTACTGCTAATCCCTTTACCAGATAAAAAGCCTGATGAAGCCTTATATTTCGGGAGGAAAAAAATGAAGAAATTTAAAAAAATTAAACCACAAAAATCTTTTTTTTATTCCTTACACTGAATTTGGCTATATTTGAGCAGGTGTTGTACTTCTCTACCACACTTTGCTTTCAGGGTTAGGAACTGTATCTATGCAAAGTCAGCTTCTTGCAGAGGGCCTTCACTTGGTCTTTGGAGTTAACAGTGCAAAAGAAATTTAGGCAGCAGTAATTCCATAGCTAGAGGAGAGGAAATAGATGATGGCAAGTTAAGGAAGTAGATGCAGGGACAACTGGATAGAAAGACTAATCAAGGAAGTGATGAAATTTTGTGTGATTTATAAGAGGATCGTTTTTCAGAGCTGTTTAGATCTTCTGCAGACCTACAAAGACTTAATAAACACTGCCATGCTTATCTAGTTTGGAGAGACAGATGCAATTTTATCTCATGGTTGTTCTTCAGGTCATCAGTCTGTGTTCGTGCTCCATTATTTGAGGTGACTTTATCTCTCAAATCATTTAAAAATTAGGTCCACGAGGAGTTATTGGGAAAGCTAAGGCCCCAGATAGAGCACAGTCAAAAATCTGATATTCATTTGCAGTAAATGAAAAAAAAATCAGTATGTCTAGCTATTCAGCAATTTATATAGGAAAGAAATGCCAGTGATTTTGTGATAATGGTATCAATTATGAATTAATTGACAATTAAAAGGGCATTTCTTGAGATTTAATAGGAAAGATTATGTGTACTCTTTAATAGAAACACTGAGGTATTATCTAGTTAAAATTACAGATCGCAAATATAGTTAGATACTCACACATAAAAATGGTAAACAATATTCAGGCTCTTAACTGGAATTCAGGAAGCCAGCAAGCCATCAATATTAAGTTAATAATAGTGACAACTAGTAGATTATCTGAGTAAATGTCAATACTTTTATTAATGGATATTTTATTTTCCGTAGAACGTAGTTTCTGTTAATTAAATACCAGAAAAAAATCTTACAAAATTTAACATATTCATAATCTTAAATCATGCCTTTATTACTTACAGAATTGTAAGATACTTACATAATATTAGACTTATTCTCAATACTTTGCACAGACCTCAAGTGGTTTTGTTTTCTAAAACAAAGTAAAAACCTCAGTGCCTTATTAGCTGCACAATGGAATGTGTGAGCTGGTTCTGTATAATCATGTCCGTACTGTTGTGCAGAACACCTTAATTTCTAGGCATTTCCTAGCTTTAGCCAAGAGAATTTGAATTGGTTACAGTGTATATTTTCTTGTGACTGTAATGATTTAATATTCAGAAAAGTATTTAGAAAAAAATAGTAGAATGCTTACAATCTTGCTACATACTCTTGATGTAGCAAAGGTACTCTTGATCACTAAGCGAAAACTGCTTTAGCATTTGTAATTTGCAAGTGTTTAGAAAAGACAGTTCAGATTAATATTACAATTTTGTTGTGTATATTATGAAAATACTGCACATATTTGTCTTGTGGAAAAAACGTAACTATTTTCTTGAACAATTCTGTACATCAGCCCACAAAGTACTTGGCCATCACCAGATACCACAACATACTGGATGTAGCAGCTAGTACAGCTACTAGAGTCCATCAGTGCTGCTGCCCTGTCTTCAATATTGATTTCAGTAGGAAGATTGATATGTGCAGAGAGCTCCTGTCAAGACTGAAACTGAAGGAAGTGTACAGATACTCATGAAGTTTTCAGAAAAATCGTTTATATGTTAAAAGTAATGCTTAAGCAGACATTTTTGGGGGATATGAACTTTTCTTGGTAATACAAAATGAGTTCTTGTATAATTAAAGTTTGTCATTGCTACAGGCATGAACTTTTTAAACTATCTATTTTTTGTCTGGCTTTAGATTCTTTTCTTGTCTGACTTGTATAATGATGTAAATACAGCATGAACCTCATTAACCTAATGAAAGTTTACAGCAGTTCTATTCAGAGAAAAAAAACATGTATTTTTATTGTTTGTTAAGTTCAGTTTGCAAGCGTATCTGTTAATTACAATAAATACAATTTACCTACTTATTATAACTTGCATATATAGCATTGAGACAAATAGCATAAGTAGCATTGAGAGCTAACAGCCATATGTGAATGTTGATAATGGACCATTTCCTATAACAGAGCCCCAAGATGCATTTCTTTTGAAGAAGCTTTCAAAAAATGGTTAAGGTTGGAAGAGACTTCTGGAGATCATCTAGTCCAACCCCCCTGCCCCAGCAGGAACACGTAGAGCATGTGGCACAGGGTGGCATCCAGGTGGGTTTTGAAGATCTCCGGAGAAGGAGATTCTGCAAGATGTCTGGCCAACCTATTCCAGGGCTCTGTCACCTTCACAGAAAAAAAACTTCTTCCTCACATGGAGGTGGAACTTCCTGTGTTTCACCTTGTACCCATTATCCCTTGTCCTACGCCTGGCCAGCACTAAGAAGAGTTTGGCCTCATCCTCCCTACATTCACCCCTCAGGTATTAATACAATTTGATCAGATCTCCTCTCAGCCTTCTCTTTTCTAGGCTGAACAGGCCCAGCTCACTTAGTCTTTTCTCATACGTTAGATGCTCCAGTCCCTTAATCATCTTCGTGGCTCTGTGCTGGACTCTTTCTAGAAGTCCCACATTGCTCTTGTACTGGGGAGCCCAGAACTGCATCCAGTACTCCAGGTGCGACCTCACAGAGCTGAGTAGAGGGAAAGGATACTTAGTCCAGTTAAACAGTAAAGTTTATTTAGATATGAATGTCTTTGAAAGTATTTGTATAGCATTTCACATTCTGTGCCACTCTTTTGTTTACTCACAAAAAAAAAAAAGAGTAAAACAGTTTTTAAGTCTGGAAACTCAAAGATTATTGATGTAACTACCACTACATAAAGAGTAGTACAGAAATTGCAGAGTGTAGGGGCAAGGCATGTTATGGCCACTACTACTAGAGTATTACAAAATCAATAGCATGGAACCAGTGTAAAGTATTGTGAAAGGAATTAATTCAACATTTCCAGCCTCAGTGATGTTACACAGAATGATGGCACCGTTTTTGCACAGAAGTTAAATAAGCACAGTTCACAAGCCAGCAGTATTCTTCCAAGCATCTTACTGTAGTCTAGGAAATGGCATCATTTGTATGTTGCTCATTTACTTCAATGTTTATATTTTCTACACAGCATGAAGAGACAAAATTCTTCCATATCTTCCTAAGACTACATTCGGATAATAGACAGTGATGGCAGATATCATTTTGATGGATCACAGAATCATAGAATCGTTAAGGTTGGAAGGGACCTCTAGAGATCATCTAGTCCAACCCCCTGTACATGCAGGGTCACCCAGAGCACTTGGCACAGGATTGCGTTCAAGCAGGTTTTGAAGATCTCCAGAAAGTCTGTTCCAGTGCTCTGTCACCCTCACTGTTAATAAGTTCCTGTGGAACTTTTGGTGTTTCAGTTTGTGGCCTTTACCTCTAGTTCTGTTGGTGGCCACCACTGAAAAGAGGCCAGCCCCAAGCTCTTCACTCCCGGCCTTGAGGTATTTGTATACACTGATTAAACCCCTCTCAATCTTCTTCAGGCTGAACAGGCCCAGCTCCCTCAGTCTCTCCTTATAGGAAAGATGATCCGGGAAAGGTATCCATGGATACCTTTCCAGTGGCGTGCAGACTGCCTTCGTTATTGCTGCTACTGCCTTCCTAATAACATCTAATGCAGCTTTGTGTTCTCACTGATGGAAGGTAGATAATCACTTTCCACTGACACACTTAGACAGTGCTTTGTTTCCTGGCTTATTCTTCCACTATGTCACAAACAATTTGTAACAATTGATTGAATTGCTAATATTAGGTGTAAGTGAGTTTGCTTTTTGGTTTAGTTTGCTTTGGTTTCATATTGCTACTTCCTTAAATTCTTCTCATTGACATCAGCCATGTTTTTTTGTACTTTATTTTGTCTATAACTGGCATAAAATCTTGGGTGAAATATGATTAGATTCGCTTTTTATTTCAGCAAAGCTATATTATTTGACATCTGTTGATGTCAAACTGAACTTCTTAGACTTTTCTTTCAACTAAATTATACTGTCACACACTATCTATATATTTACATTATATATATATTTATATACACTATTTATCTATATTTTATAAATTAGCAGCATTAAGACTTTTTGGGAGGAGGGACAAATTATTATTATCTGAAAAGGACCCTTAAATGGTAAAGTTGTCTATTTGACTAAAACTTAACCTATTTTTTTAGCAGTTATAAAATGGCAGTGAAGCAGAGAATTTTTTTTTTTCCTCTTTTGTTCTTAGGAGATAGGAGAAATTTAGAAAGGTTTATTTATTCTATTACATAGAGAGATAGCACACAAACAACAGGGCTCAAAATAAATCATTTTATCAAATAACACAAGACAGATTGTATGGGTATGATGCTATCTGTTTGAGAAATATCTCCATAATGGACTTTTAATGGCCAGTGCTCTATAATACTCTAATGGCTTTCTAATCTGTAACGCTAGAGTTTTAAAGGTATTTACTTCAATCTCATGATGTATATTAGGAATAAAAGGGAGCATTTGCCAGCTCTGTGTTACTTTACTTTTTATTATTGGATAAGAAAATGCCCAGAGATTTTCATCAGGAACTTATACCAAGTTCTCAAGGAAGAATGGAAAAAAAAATCACTTTGTTAGTAATTCAACAATCAGAAGAAAGAAATTAAGATTCATGATATAAGTTTGAATTACAACAAACCTGGCGTTATTTTGATGTTAATTTTTCCTTCTAGTGGACTTTAGCTTGCCTTTGAGATACTGTAGGAATGTTTGGTTTCGCTTTTTCTTTCCTTTTCTGTGTTAAAACATATGTATGTGTGTGTGTATATATATATATATATACACATATGTATATGTATATGTATATGTGTGTGTGTGGATGTATATATGCATGTATTTTTTTTTTCCATTTGTTTGTTTTTTATTCCATATAATGCTGACCAGACAGTTCAAGTATCTGCGTGTATTTGTAGAGGAGAGGACTTGACAACAAACATTCCTTAATCCTGCTCAAATTTTTCCATGAAAGAAAGCTTAGCCTAGGGTAACTGGGATATATGCAGGGAGTATAAATAACATCCTATCCCTTGAGAACTAACTTTTGGTATTATAAATTACTATAGTAGTTTCAATATAAGTGACTTGCCTATTCTTAGGGAGGAATTTTGAATTGGAAAGGGGAGGAAATGCATTTTGTCTGACCTATTCTTCTTGTATGCAGTATCTTGGAGGTGAGAACAGATTTTTAAATCAAAAGTAGATGTGTTTTTTTAGGTCTAGAGATTTTCAAATTAGTCTGCCAGAAGTGGCATAATAGCTTCTTAATACTCATGGAAGGAGAAAACAGTAGGGCTAACAGTTAAGGTAAGATTTTATATAAAACTAGAATTTCTTCAAAGAGACTTACAGGCATGATGAATAATTGTTTTTTGTTTGTTGGGATGATGTGACAGAATATCTTACTCTTTGAAGGCAATGAAGCAAGAGCATGTATACCATGATGTAGTTTCCTATGCAACATTCCTCACCTTTCTGGCCAGGGTTTGTCTCTGCCATCCATGTTAATTCCCTCTGGCTTATTTATAACGAACTTGAGATGCAAATCACAAATTACATTTTTGATCCTTGTAATCTCAGTAAAAATCTGAACGGGGGAACATTACAGGGGAATAAACCAGGACAGCTGCTACTGTAAGAAAATTTTCATATCATTCATATCATAAATTTCAGTTCCTAGACAGAGCAAGGTTAACCAGATAAAGAATATATGCGCAGCATTAGCCCATGCTTCTACTGTCTCTGAGTGTTTTGAAGCTTTCTTATTTTATTATACATGGAAGCATAAAGAGAACACATTAAGCAGTCTGAAGAGGTTGTGAATGACTTATTTGTTATACTCTCCTTTTCTACTGCATGCTTTAAATATATAGATTCATATCTTTCAAACTGACTGACAGAATTCTTCCCAAAGCTGCAGTAAAGACTTCTTGAGAAAAGGTAAAGTTCCTTTTCCTTGGTCACTGCTTACATTGATAGTAATTATTGCGTAAGTTAATTTAAAAATTACTACCAAAGATTAATTTGATGTTTCTTTTTACTTATCAAGGTATTTTTTTTCTACTTCCAACTCAGTACTGTAAGAAGTATTGCATTTTTAACTATATTGTTATTATACTTCAAAGAAATCTTTGACTTCAGTACTTTAGTGACTTTAACATTGACCAGTTAAGCTGATCAGAGCATCAATGTGCTTTATAGAAACTTGGAATTGGTTTTATCAAAATAAAATGTCCAGTTCCTTAACAGTTCTGAACTAGGGGAGCAATGAGCTTTTCGTTCATTTCATCATCCAGGCTTCTTTTTTGTTGAGCTTTTGGCCAAATGACAAGGAACTGTCATAAAATGGAAAAGGAGTTTGGGCAGAGCAGATTTGATGACAGTCTTTTAATTCTGTTTGCATTTTTAAAGATCTAATCAATGTCTGGTTATATGTCCCAGCTCCCTTATTTTTTTAATGTTGGCTGGACATTCTGCTGCCTCTGACCATTTACTGGTGATTGACAATTACTACCGTTCATAGCTTTACTTAGTTATCCTAGAAAAGTTCAGTGTCTTCACATTTATCTGGTTCAATAACAGAAAACCGTAGCAGTATAAACTGTATTAATGCTTATAAAACTGGAGCATCAACATACATGTGAGAAGCATTGCTGAATTTTACATTAGAAAAATTGGAAAACATAGAAAAAAATAGAAAACATACTTTGACTAAGGGACTATTATAGATATTTACTTAGAAACATTACGTCATTTTTTTTTTTTGTTAAAAAAAGGTCCATAAGCCACTACATTAACTTCTACCAGTTTTCCTACGTGAGTGTTTTATTGTCTAGTTACTGAATTCACTAGGCATCAGTTCGCTGTATCTTATTATTGTTTAACAGAAAAAGCAGCACAGTCAAAAAGAAATCTACCCAAGTAAATACCTCAAGAAAAATCACTAATAGATCTGGCCAGCTTTTAAGCTAAATTTGTTTCCAAATGGATATATTGGAAACTGGTCACTACTCACAACCAGGCAAAAAAAGAAAGAAAAAAAAAAAAAAGTAGCCTTTATATATCTGAAATGCTGTGGCACACATTGGCCAGGCTACAGTAGGGCTGTGGAAAAAAGATAGTTGCAATGTTTTTCATTGAATTTGAGGCATTCAAGATCAACAGCACTGTAAAAGTGTAAAAACTGAAAATGTGTCTGTGCTCCAGCCTAATGCTCTATTTCAGCAACTAGACTCTTTCAGATTCTGCTTCTTATCTGCAGATCTATTTTTTAATCACTTTTTTATCACACTGTATTTCATAGATCTGTTTTTTATCACACTTTTTATCACTATTTTTTATCATACTATATTTCAGTTTTTAATGTGAAATGCAAACAGAAACTATAGTGTAACTCTATATGTGCTTAATACACCATAAAGGATAAGGCATTTTGAGCATTTTGTTAAATGCTAATAATGATAGATACTGCCTAGCTGAGGTACAGAAGTTAAGTTACAACGTACTGTTTTTATTTCCATAGGCACTCTTAGGCCTTTCTTATTGCCTTTTTTTTTTTTCTTAGTCTGAAAATGTTACACATGCATTTTGTCACTGCTTAGTAAATTCCAAAATTTCAGTTAAAAAAACATTTGAAATGCTAAATTAGCCTTTATATAGACTGTTTTACAGAGAAAGTTTATTGTGTCGACCATCAAGAAAATAGCACTTAATACAGATGGAATAGATTCTGAATTTCCTTTGAGCTTCAGCTTTGAAACATGTCTTTAAATATTAGTTCAGAGTAAGATGCATACATTTAGGTTACATTTTTGTTTTTGTGATGGAAACTTTATACCTTCAAGTATATACCATTTCTGAAAATGTTCTGCTGTATCAGATAGTGGAAATATCATGAGACAAAAGAGTCCCTTAAAGGCTTCAGATGGAAGTTAAAGTATCCTCCTGTGAGAAAAACTGATGTTACATCCCTGGCTCACTGTCTTGTTGAGGCAAAATAATGTTAAGTAGTAATAAAGAAGTTAGAATTACACTACTGGAGTAACTAAGAAAACTCCTGCTAGATTTTTGTCATTTACAATCTCAATACATTCTTTAGACACTCTTTAAGGCTACTCCAACATTTATTTCACTTCACGGCATTCTCCAGTCTTGGAGATATGCTGCAGATCCTCACCAAGGAAAAGAGAAGACCAAGCCTGAGATCATGTCAAGGCTCTCCAGCACAAGCTTATAGTAGTGTAAGTCTTTGGGTCACTGCCCACTGGGTCAGCCAAGCTGGCAACAATCATGCTGTCTCCCAGACCTTTCCTACATTCCATTCCCTGCCAGCAGTCTAGTTGTCTTCAACATTTGTGGGATACTTAGTAATGGTTCAAAATCCAAGCTTGATGAGTGTACCATGTTCTTTGCCATCCCCTTTTCAAAATTTTAAAATAAATGGAATCAGTGTACAGAAGATAGAATGGTTGATTGCCAACAAACATAGCAGTAATTTTGCAATGAGTTTTGTCTTGTTACTTGTGAAAGTAACATGTCAGTAAAATCAGTTTATTTTACTATGATGTGTCCATCTATCCAGTTTTCCTCAGACAGCTGTTGTGCTTTTGGACTTGGCAACAGTTGTCTTCAATTTTGGCAGCTAGAAAGGATACCAGAGCTTTAGTCTTCATTAGACAAAACAGTATGCTACTGGGCTGTGAAAGTGAAATCTACTATATATGTATTTGCTGATCATAAGATAAATGATGGGGACGTCCCAGTCACATTTGATTGGTGGACAGTCACATTTTAGCTCTGGCCCTAAAACTGTAAGATTATAGCAGTATGAAGTAGCTGTTTGCTAGATCACCTAAAGAAAATGCAGCACCATTATACACCACTTGCTCAGAGCAGAAGACACTAAATGGTCACCTGACCTTGCAGTTGTATCTTCAGTATGAAAAATAAGTGAGTGTACATGACTGTTCAGGCATTTTCTTCTTCCCTTTTTGCACAAGACAATAATACCTGCTTATCACTGTGGTGCTTATAGGTTAAACAAAGAGAGTTAAAAATATAGTGCAAGTTCGACACGGTGCTAGAATTTGAAGATATCATGATGTGTATAGAATGCTTGCTGTGGAACAGGAAAAGAAACAAGATTTCCATATATGTCATCTTTTTACTTCAGTCTTAAGAGTAGAATATGAGCAAGAAAGGCAGTATCACATCCCCAAAAGAGCAAAACCAAAGGAATTTAAAGATAATTGAGAACTAATTTTTCCTAGAAAGTGACTCTTACCTCTGTCTGCACTTACTAGTCACAGGCAGTAGTAGTGACAGCAGTAGTAAGAAAAATTACATTGAAGCCTAAGTTTTTTACTAAGGTTTTCTACTGCTCTCTAAGAGTAAGAGTAGTACTTACAGATTCTATATCACATTAGGCTGTGAGTCACCAGTGGCACCAGCTGATTCTTCACCTCCAGCAACACTGGCTGATTATTCACCCACATTAACCTGAGCTGATCCTTCCCCACCAGTAACATAAACATATCCTTCACCATTAGCAGTGCTGGTTGATACTGCACATACAGCAGCCTTGACTCATCCTTCACCTCCATCAGCATTATCTGATGCTTCAACACCATTAGCATTGGCTAATCCTGGACCACCAGCGACAACTGCTGATATGCCCCCGTCAGCAGGATTGCCTGATCTCAGGTCAGCATGTAAAAACATTTTTAGTGTATAAATAACTGAGAAAGAAAAGATTAATCATGCAGCTGACTGTGACATATAAAGACAGCATCTAGTGAGTGAAAAGCAATACAGCATAAGACAATCCTGCATAACATGGAAAACAGTTTCAATAACACTGAAGAAACACTGATAAATTGGTGGGAACAGTAAAATCTCTAAGAATAACTGTATTGTTGAATTTCTTAGTAACTGGATTGACAACTTCTGTGATATTTTGTAAAGAATAAAATTAATATAGTCTATGTTTTTGGAATGTGTTATGGAATATAGAGGATTTGTGTTGTAAGTGAACTAGAAAAAAATGATGAGAAGGATGAAACATGCAATTAAAACAGAGGAAAATTTCACAAATCATTTGCAGATTTTAAGTTAGGTCTGGGAAACCCTTCAGATTTTTTTTGCAGTAAATAATGGCATCTAAAATTCAAATGTGTACAACGATAAAAAATGACACCATGATGTTGTTTGATTTAATTCAGCGAGACAAAAATGGTTTTCCATAGCTAGTGTATAAAGCTGTGAAAAATGTTTTTCTAAACTGATAAAACTATATAGAAAACCTACCTATTGTAATGGCAATAGCTTATCATCAATAAAACTTAGATTCACAGTTGTATTCAAAAGTATAACTTTTTTACGTGATTTATGGATAGCAGACTGAAGTTTATAACACTAACTTACACTAATGTGTTTCTACAAGAATCAAAATTAAAATTAATTTGATGCCTACAAAATTCAAGTTTCTATTTGCTAGGCATATATAGTAGTCTCCACGACCATGTGCAATTTTAGCTTCAAATCCCTTTAGGCAAGACAGGAAAAAGGCTGAATAGGGGTTCAGAGAAATTAAGAGTTCTCGACTAGACCCACTATAAAGGTAATGACAAATCTTCCTCGCCTAGTGAGTGTCCTATCCAGTAAATCACTCGTTCTTCTATCAGCTGATGTACAAATTTATTTGCTGTATAGGAAGTATACCATCTTATCTCAAAAGCTAAGAAAAAAGCTTCAAAAATAATGGTTTAACTATGTCAAAATATAAAAACAAGATTGATGTAATTTTCTAAACTTTTTTCACAATTTCAGTCATTGTACAGATGACCTCACAAAAGCCATCTAGAGAGTTCAATACCTTCATCTATATATCACAAATCTGACATAATTTTGACCTTGTCCATGGTGATCAAGGGAGAAAATTGTTTTATGATTAAAGTATCATTCACTTTAGAGCAATTTTGTTTCTTTTATAATATATTTTCCTAGCTGCTATATATTAAATATTCTTTTTTTAAAATGCTAGGCATAATTCCTTGCCTCGCTGAATGAACAGTCGTAATATTTATTAAATTTATATTCCACTAGTAGCTTACTTCAGAAAGATGTGTTTAGATAGCCTGTATATAACGTATTAAGGGCACATGTATTGGCATAATCAGAATAGAAATTGTGAAAAACTTTCCTTTTGAAAAGTAAACAGAGTTCTTTTACTGAGATCATTGAGTGTTATAATGAAAGTTAAAAATAGTTTTAACAGACCGAAAAAACTTCATGTATAATGTAGATCTGCTACCATTTATTTCTGTACCAAAGAATGTCACCGATGTCTCTTTTACCCACTAGGTAGACTGCAGCTGAATCCTGCTGTCTCTTCTCATAGACTAATGAAATTTTGACGTCATCTTTTCTGGTCTTCCTGATCTCCTGGACCAGAAAAGACTTCTGCGTTAAATGCTACCAATGCTGATCTGCCTTCATGCCAAAAGGAAGGTAAATCAGCTGAAGGTTTACTTAATACAGGCTCTACTTTTTCTGCTTAACACTTGTTGGTCAGTAATACTCACTTCAGATTCTGGCAGACTTGTCTACTTTAAAATGCCTCTATCGTAAGGAATGTAGTGAGAGGACGCCTGATGATATACTTAATCAATATAATCAATATTTAATGCATATTTCCTTTAATAGTTCTTGGCTTTGCTCTTCGATTGGTCGCTCCAGGCTCTCTCTCTCTTCTCACAAGAAAAGCCTTGTGTGTTTTATTTGTGAAGATCTTTTTTAAAACTTTTAAAGCCTGACTGAGGCCCAAATGGGTTAGAAGTAGCCCATCTGTGTGATTTAGGGGTAATTGTGCCATTTACTAATGGATGTCTAAAGGAAGAGGAACCTCTATTATTTTAAAGAGATATATGATCTGTTATGATTAATTACTGTGTTTGGTAAGCACAGAGCAAAATCAGAGAGAGTTTTATTAGTTTTTGTTTCCCAGTTGGAGGTTAGTTTTCAGTAATTTGGATAAAGCTGAACAAAAGGATTCAGAAGTGTGTTATGGCAAAATTATTTCATAGTGTTGTTATGCCAAGCAAACAGGATGCAGCAAAAGCTGGGATCTAATATGGTACTAGTGCAACTTTTTTTTTTTTTTTTTGTACAGTGACCTAAACAAATATTTACTTTAAAATATGTGCATAGTTAACACATCTTAGGGTTTGCAGCCTCATTCAAGGTCTGGCCTTTGCAGATCTTCTGTTGGGACTTTTAGTGTCCTTTCATTAGTTTGACCGTTAAACAGAAGACTAATATAATTGTAGATTGTGTGTGTTAATGCTTGCCCCTTTAAAATATATGTCAGATTGTATCCAAGCTAAAGGCTCTTATTTTCTTATCTTTTATACAATTATTTATTTTCAAGATGTAATAATGAAAAATAATTTTGAGCATTTTATTCAAACCAACTTCACAAATTTGCATTGTTGCCCTTCCTTCAGTTTCATGACCTTCATATGCCTTCCTTACGAGAGATCTAGCAAAGGAAAAGAGACTGCAGAACTCATGTTATGTTTATAGGCCTGAACTCACAGGTGACTGTCACAGAATTTCAGCTTTTCACAAGCTGAATGTAAATATTTCTGAGAGAAGGCCTTTTTTTCTTCCAAGTGCCATTTAATACATAAAAAGCTCTCAGAGATTTGTGGAGTTAGCAAAAGATCTGCTATAAAAAATTCTTGAAGTGCCCAATACCCAATATCTGTGTACCTAAATCATTTTATCTTTAATTTAATAGTAGACTCATAGTCTCTGATTTTGGTGCATATTATGCTGAGACATGCTCATACTAATACGCTTTCTGATAAAGTAAATGCTTACCCTGTCGCAACACAGATTTTATTTGGTCTGTAGTATACCCAAGGCAGAGGGAGCTGAGTCTGCAGTAGGATTGCTTACTCAAGGAGAATAAGGGATTTATTAGTAAAAGTTAATTAAGAACAAGGAGTTATCCAAGCATTCAAGGTTGAAAATCAGGATGCGAGAGCTGAGCAATATGTACAAAGCAAAATAGGAAGGAAAATTCATCTCAAGAAATGAGCAGTATCATGAAAATATAATAGTATAACACAGGCATATATATATGTAAACTACATGAATATGTAAGGAGAACTAAATCTAAAGTTACATTAGAATTAGATCACATCATTACTAATGGACCTAACCATGTAACTCTAAGCAAACAGTAAGAAAAGTGCCAATTGTTTCTCAGTAAAATACAATAGTCAAGTTCTTGCATTCTTCAGAAACAG
Source organism: Crypturellus undulatus (assembly GCA_013389825.1). Lineage (NCBI taxonomy): Eukaryota > Metazoa > Chordata > Aves > Tinamiformes > Tinamidae > Crypturellus > Crypturellus undulatus. The sequence goes on along the minus strand of VWPW01032651.1, from coordinate 28,348 downwards.
TTAATGCATCAAATATTTGATGTAGTCACTCAAAGAAGATTTGACAGAGCGTGTATATTCTGACCCTGTATACATTCGTCAATCAAGCTTTTACCCATGAAACTGACCACTTACCTTATACGGAGAAGATGAAAATAAATTTGTGATCTGTATGTAAATAACGCATCTTAGATGATGATAAAGCTTAAAATAAATGAGTTTGATTACATCGATAAATGTCTTATTTTATCTTCTCACTTCAATCTGACCTGATTATGGAGATTCAATACCTGTCTATAATTAACTGCAGCATGTAAACCCTCAACAATAAGTGAATATAATCATTTCTTTCTCTCAAATTTTTTTTGGTACTATATCTTTTACAAATTAGTCAATTCACTTTTACAAGTTAGCCATAAATCCAAGGTAAGTATTTATGCCATATAAAGAAAACCCTGCATACAACAGCATAGATTCCTATAGGACTGTCTCTACCTAGGCCCTTAAGTTTCCTGTTTCATTTCTCAGTCAAAGGAGAGGGACAAAAAAAATTGTTTATTGCTGAGTATTTGACAATTTGACAAATGAAAAATAAAAGAACCCACTTACCAACTTTGAGAGATGACAATAGTATATTGCTCCATCATTTGAAAGATGACTTGACCATTGTTTTGGCAAGCATCAGGAAAAAAGTGCTGCCCATGTATAATCAGATTATGAAAATACATTTTATTTTTCAACATGCTGTGGTAAAGGAGTATGTAGATTAAAGACTGAAGTGTAATACTTAGGGATTTCTACATCCTTAAAATTTCCCAGGTTTATCCTTCATGCATGTGTTTCACATTTAACTATTGAGTGAGAACTTAAGAACTGGCACTAAAGTACTTAAAAAACAGTAAAAAAGTAATGTGAAATCAATAATGGTGTGAGGAACGACTTGGACAGCTTGTATGTTCACACTGGTAATCAAAAAGTAATTTTATGTCTAATACTTTGTATTGATTTATTTTGAAACTGAAATACAGTATGCCATGTACCTTGTTGTGAGGTTTTAAGTATGTGTACCATTTTGTTGAATCTGTTCTTTCTTTATCCAACTGCATTTTCTTCAAGAAAATTTTTATTTTGTGTTTTTAATACATAAGAACAAACATACTGAAGAATACACTACCATCATTTACAGGCAATTCACCCAACAGCTGTTGAGTATTTTACTTCTCTCTCAAATGCTCAGAGAATTTGTTCACGCACACTTGCATGAGCTTTTGAATGCAATAACTTATAACTATAATATGAAATCAGAAAGGCAGATTGTATAAACACATTCTGTTCACTGCATAAAAGATACTATAAGGAAACAGCAGAACACATTTGGTTCATTGCATAAAAGATATATAAAGAAACAGCAGAAGGGATAGACCTTGTTTAAGCAATTTTAAGTCAGTTCTTCGGTCAAATGAAACAGCAGCACTACTAACCAAGAAACCTGGGAGATATATCATAACTGGATAGACAATGACTGTTTAAATAGATGATAAAACAGAAAGAAGTTTGAAACAAAACCATTTTACTTCTTTAAAAACTTATTATAAAGTATGATAGCATAAATTATTCAGAGAAATGTTTCTTTCAAAATATTTTTTGTTGCAAATTCAAAATTTGAATATATTTAATTAATACATTATATCGTCTGTTTTCTAAGGAAATGATAATAGGATTAAATTTTCACAGATTCCATTACCTCTTGCAGCTTCTGACCTTCATGGGGATGCAGAGAGAAGGTAAATTCATGCCATTATCTCCAGAAACCTAGCGTGAAAAAGTGTTTCTCATTGAAAGCCATTCTGTATACATCAACTACTGAAACGGGTATGCTGCTTCATGAAATTCTGACTTTATCTTTCATTCAGTGAGCAGCTTATGCTGAAAGTGGTGGCAGCATGTAACTTTCAGCCTTATTACCAGACGGTCTTTTGAAAGTAATCATTTGAAACTCAGTCTAGTGAAATACATAGGGGACTGATGGCTACATTGGATTTGCATGCTGAAAGTGCAACACAGCAACAGGAATTGAGTTATATCTTGTAGGTTTACTATAAAAAAGGCGTTGCGGTGTACTACCCAGAATTGGCTGTAATTTCTTTAATGAGATTTCTGATATCTTTACATTTCCTTTCATCTTTTATCAGAAAAAAAAAATCTTTACAGGTCAACAAATTTTAATATGTTCAATTTGGTTAGGTCAACGCAATTACTTTCCTTTTTCCTTCAGTTTATTCTTTATGTCTATCACTCTTTTTTTTGCATTATTGGAACTGTAACTCATCTACAGAGGACTGCATTTTCTGAGGCCAGACTTACTTCTCTTTACATCTGGAATATGTCTGCCATGAAAAAGTACAGTAATGAAATTCTTACGCTACATCACAGACATGTTTATGAAGATTATTTTGCTCCATTGATATGTCTTTGTAGAGAGCCCTAATAACAGAGCAGAGAATGAACACAAAACTATCTAACTGAGTCTCATTTGCCTCAGTAGCAATTGAGGAGATAGTTAAGAGTAAAATAGTACATAACAGAAGACTTCAGGTTTGCTCAAAACAGTCAAGCATTTTGATTTGAATTGAATCTGGTAAAATTGAGATTTTTAAGGCTGATTTTCTCTCTGGGGATCTGTGTGCAGTCCCAGCGTCATGATCTCATTGGAATCACAGAGACGTCAGCTGGATGTTGCCTCACGGTCACAGGCCCTGGTTCTCATTGGGAACCTCTACTTCCCCGACATCAGTTGGAAGGACAACACCGCCAGGCACAAACAGTCCTGGAGATCCTGGAGTTGATGATAACTTTTTGACGCAGGTTGTAGAGGAGCTGACAAGCAGAGGTGGGCTACTGGACCTTGTGCTAACAAATAGAGAGGGACTCGTAGGAGGTGTGAGGGTGGGGGATAGCCTTGGCTGCAGTGACCATGAGTTGGTGGAGTTCAGGATCTGACGAGGAGGAGGCAGAGCTGTAATTGGCCTTGCAACAATGGACTTCAGGAGGGCCAACTTTAGCCTCTTCAGAGACCTCCTCGGAAGAATCCAATGGGCTCAAGCTCTAGAAAGAAGGGGGTCCAAGAGAGCTGGTTAGTGTTCAAGCGGCACTTCCTCAACACCAAGCAACAGTGCGTCCCTGTGCATAAGAAGTCAGGCAGAGGGGGCAGGAGACCTGCGCAGATGAGCAAGGAGCTTGTGGCAATGCTCAAGCAGAAGAAGGCGATATACAGAATATGGAAGAAAGGACAGGCCCCTGGGAAAAATACAGGAGCGTAGTCAGGGAATGCAGAGTTATGACAAGGAAAGCAAAGGCACGTTCGGAACGCAATCTGGCAAGGGATGTTAAAAATAACAAGAAAAACTTCTTCAAATATATAAAGAGGAAAAGGAAGATCAGAGGAAATGTAGGTCCACTGGTGAACACTGTGGACACCCTGGTTACAAATAACACAGAAAAAGCAGAGCTGCCAAATGCCTTCTTTGCTTTGGTGTTTACCAAGGGCAGGCCTTTAGAGTCCCAGGCCCTAGGGACAAGAGAAGAAGCCTGAAAAGAGGAACACTTGTCCTGGGTAGGGGAAGATTGGGTCAGAGAGCACCTAAGGAAACTCGATATCCACAAGTTCATGGGCCCTGTTGGGATGCACTCCAGAGTTCTGCGTGAGCTGGCGGATGTCATAGCTAAGCCACTCTCCATTATCTTTGAAAGATCCTGGAGAATGGGAGAGGTGCCAGAGGACTGGAAGAAGGCCAATGTCATGCCAGTCTTCAAAAAAGGTAAGAAGAAGGACCCAGGCAACTACAGGCCGGTCAGCCTCATCTCCATCCCTGGAAAAGTGATGGAACGGCTCATACTGGTCATTGTCTTCAGGCACATGGAGGACAAGAAGGTGCTCAGGACTAGTCAGCATAGATTCACCAAGAGGAAATCATGCTTGACTAACCTGATAGACTTCTATGACGGGATGACCAGCTGGGTAAATAATGGGTGAGCGGTGAAGATCATCTATCTTGACTTCACCAAGGCTTTTGACACCATCCCTCACTACATCCTCCTGGACAAGCTCCAGAAGTGTGTGTTGGATGAGTAGACAGTGAGGTGGATTGCGAATTGACTGGATGGCAGAGTTCAGAGGGTGTTGATCAGCAGTGCAGAGTCTACTTGGAGGCCTGTGGTTAGTGGTGTTCCCAGGGGTTAGTCCTTTGTCCAGTCCTGTTCTATTTATTCATCAATGACTTGGATGAAGGCACAGAGTGCTCAGCAGTTTTGCTGATGATACCAAACTGGGAGGAGTAGCTAATACTCCAGAGGGCTGTGATGCCATCCAGAGGAACTTGGAAAGACTGAACAACTGGGCGGTGAGAAACCTCATGAAATTCAACAAGGCCAAGTGCACGGTCCTGTATCTGGGGAGGAATAATTGCAGATACCAGTAAAGGATGGGACCTGATGTTCTGGAGAGCAGCTCTACAGAGAAGGACCTGGGTGTCATGGTGGACAACAAGTTGACTGTGAGGCAGCAGTGTGCCCTCATGGCCAAGAAGGCTAATGGGGTCCTGGGATGCATTAGGGAAGTGTCTCCAGCAGGTCCAGGGAGGTGATCCTGCCCCTCTACTCAGCCCTGGTGAGGCCACATCTGGAGTACTGTGTCCAGTTCTGGGCCCCACAGTACAAGAGGGATGTGGAGCTGCTGGAGAGAGTCCAGCACAGGGCGACTAGGATGATCAGGGGCCTGGAACATCTGCCCTATGATGAGAGGCTGAGGGAGCTGGGCTTGTTCAGCCTGGAGAAGAGAAGGCTGAGAGGGGATCTAATCAGTGTATATAGTTACCTCAAGGGAGGCAGTGAGGAGGATGAGGCTGGCATCTTTTCAGTGGTGGCCACTGGCAGAGCTAGAGGAAATGGCCACAAATTTAAGCATCAAAAGTTCCACAAGAACTTAAGGAAAAATTTCTTAACATTGAGGGTGACAGAGCACTGGAATAGGCTGCGCAGAGAGGTTGTGGAGTCTCCTTCTCTAGAGATGTTCAAGACCCGCTTGGATGCAGTCCTGTGCCACGTGCTCTAGGTGGCCCTGCGTGTGCAGGGCGGTTGGACTAGATGACTTCTAGAGGTCCCTTCCAACCTTAGGCATTCTGTGATTCTATGATGATTCTATGATTCTATAAAAGTTATACCAAAATGATGGAGAAAAAAAAAAAAAAAAAAGCTTTGACAGCAGTGTACAGGGAGATTCATATTTTCAGAAAGTCCCATAAATTCTTTGCAATCCTACAAAACATATGTTCCACATGAACTGAATCTCTTACTAAGGACTGGGGAAAAGAAAGATGAATTAGGGGTAGAGGATAAGCCCCTAGGTAATTGCTGTTCACCCTAATGTTGGATATGAACACTGAATTCTGTGAAACAGAGTAGATACTGTGAGTTCACCTAGAGGAGCTTCTGCAGAACAAGTTAAGGGGGAGCCTCCATTGCAGAAAACAGGGAGTTCTCCTCTCCTTGCTTTCTGTCATATGAGAGAGCCTTTTTGAGACATTTTGTTTGTTTCCTTTCTCTTTCCCCGAGACTTATGTGTGTGGACCTTTTCCTCAGTGATCTTGGGACTGGAAGATCATCCTAACGATTTGCTATTGCTGGTACTGCCTGCAATGTCCTGCTGTTCAGACTGTTTCTTACACAGTTCTGCACATGTGGAGCATACACAAGTCTTAAGCAAATTAGATGCTGCTCCCAATGAAATAGTTCCTTTTATGAAACATCATTCACATTATAAATATCCTGCATATGTTTTTTCAATCCTGTCCCCATCACCAGATTGATCCTTTGATATCAATGAGAGAAGATGCAAGGAATATTAATCAAAAAAAATTATGATTCTTTAAAAACAACAATTAGATTTATTCTCCTTTTGGTTCGAATATTCCTTCCCTACAAGGGTCCTCTCCTTTCAAAATGCTTCCTACAGACATAGAAGGAAGACATTCCAATTAGAAAAAGAAAGGTTAAGTAAATGATTTTTTCATGTAAGTAAAGTGAAATCTAAATAAATACTTCCTAGAAATTGCAGAGTTGTACTATAAATATGCCTGTCATATATGCTAAAGACATTAAACAACTTAAATTTCAGTAATTTACTAGACTGCTAATAATCTTTTTTGCCTCAAAGAATTAAAAAATGAAGAAAATTATGTTATTAATTACATGTAGGAATGTGTAATAAGTGTGTTTAACAGAGTAACACAAACATTTTGGTGTGGTGCAAATATTTGATTTTACTGTTAAAAATGTAAGAATGTATTTCTCAGATTTTGGCAAGAATAAAGCCTGTCATTTCAAATTCTCTCTCTTCTTCTTCCTCCTTTATAATACTTACTTACTCTTAAGGTTACTCTCAGTCCCATAATTTTTCATATATCTACTTAAACTGTTTTTTTCAATTTGACAGAAAAATTTAAAGCTTTAAAATTTGAGGATTTTTTTAGTATTCTTCTGAAAAATAGGACAATAGAACAAAGATTGTTTCAGACACTTTAAATCCAGAAATATTCTTTTGATCAAACCTATGCTTCCTCGAAGTCTGTCAGTGCTAAGCTGTACACGGTAAATAAAGTTGTACATTAAGGTCTCTTCTTTGCCAGGCCTTCTCAAAAAACACCTGTGTAAAGCGGGAGAGAGATGCACTCATTTCTATCCCCTCTAAAAAGTAAAAGACACATCATTGTGAAAGGGGCATTTTTTTTCCCAGTCTCCACCAGTCAGCTGGTAAAATTAAAAACATATATTGGGAAAACTTCAATTTGTGTGATCAAGGCTGTGGTAGTTATTCCATGTGCCTACATAAAATAAAATATATACAGCAGAAATAAAATAGCTATTTCAGGTCTATTCTTTGAGGAAGCTCTGAATGTCAACCTATAACTGCAAATATATTATTTGTCTCATATTCTAAGTGAAAAAGTTGAAAAGGCAGCTATTATGGCAAATACTGTTTTGCTCAATGCTTATCTCACCCAGCTGTGAAAAGTAGCTTCTATCCACACAAAGTAAGATATATATTAGTTTTCACTGTGATGGCAAGCACCTGACAAAACCCTATGCAGCCTTAGGAAATTGTTGCCAGGAAGGATCCTAAGTTAGATACTATCACTCAGGCAAGAGTATCAGAGATGTGCATACACTAAATTCTGAACCTGCTTCCAGAGCAATGCAGCTACATGCTTTTGTTAAAGGTATAACCCATCAGTCTCAGACAGGCAGCCTATAACACAAAGCTAAAGTTTGTAGCAGGATGCAGACACGGGAGATTTCTACTGTATGTTTCCTTTTAAATAGAATTTTGAAAAAATCTCATTACTTGTTTCCACTTCACAATTGAATTAATATGAACCACAACCAGATCATATAGATCAGTAGAATTCTGAAATGTAGAAGAATTTGGTCAGAAACAGGACACCGAGGCAGAAAAAGGAGAAATGTTAACCAATTATTAGGCCAAATGTATGTGTGTGTATGCACTAAAAGCTCTATTGGAGTCAAAAGAAATAATCTTTGGCCTGTTAAGATGTGCAAAATGAGGGAACCGGTAGAGTTCACGGATTTGAGTGCTCTACTACTGTTCATTGTTAAATATTCCAAACTAAAGCAGTTTTCTCCTTTTATAATTTTTTCCGGCAAAGACTTCCCTCTCCCCATGAAATATCAATAATAATACACAATGTTATACCTTTCCACTGTTACAATGCTGCCTGCCCTCTTTATGTGTAACAGATGACTACCCCTCCCCTATGAAACACATATGTATAGTTATTTCCACTCAGGAGGAAAGGTCTGTATTATTATACCTGCCTTCATATTCTCTCCATAGCTTTGGTTACATTATTTATAAGAGGTTTATTTAAGCATTATTTAGATATATGGCAAATATGGGCACTCATTCTAAGATATTCTGATTGCCAGTGGAAAGTTTGGGTGGATATAGTGATATAATAATACCAGTTTTGGAATTCCCAGATAGAGAGATTTTTCATCTCCATTGTAACCTACTATCTACTCTCAAATAGCAAAAAAATTCTACAAGCCTCAGCCAGGAAGTACTGGGGCTGGAAGTCCTTCTTCCAGAGGAGAAAATTGTGTCCGATTATCTTAACATGAGACTTCAGTCATAATTTACTTCATGTATATAATTTGAATTTTGTGTGCCATGACATTAAATTATCCATCAGTTTCTTATCAGGTTGATGAACTATGGCTAGCAATTTTCCCTGCATAGCATACTTTACATAACAACCAATTCTTTCTGATAAAGAAAAAACAATCTAATAAGCATAGGTGTATATCCTGTGATACTACGTAAAACCTACAGACCACATGGGGTCCTAGAGAAATGTCCAGAAAATTCTTCTGCATTGTATGTATAAAGATGATTAGTGTTTGCTATGCAGGTGTTTAAACAGTCCCGTATCAGAATTTTCAGGAGAGTTATTGGTATTTTAAATGGTAATAATTGGTATATTATTAAAAATAATACTTTGGAATTGCTGTAGCTATGATGATATCTAATCTTTCAGTTTATATAAACATACTGAACATCCCACAACTCCACTGCTATGGAAAAAAGACCAAAAAAACTGCTGCTTAGTATAATAGAGTCATCACTTCTTGGATAGGGATAGAAAGTCTTTGAAAATGCCCATTTATGATCAAAGTGTCACCTTCTTTAAGACTGTCTTCAATAAATAATCAAAGAGCTTCCCTGCTGTTTTCTGTAGGTTATAGGTCTCCTTTTATAAATACTGGTTTCGATCTTTGCTTTTGAGAGAGAAGCAGGGAGAGAAAAAGAAGAAAAAGAAGTAGTAAAAAAATGTTGAAGTTTTTGCCACTGCATTTTACTGAAAAGAAATCCTGCTTGTGAACGCTATTGCTTTACATTAATTATCAGTTAAGGGAGAAAATTATAATCCTTTAATATCTTGTTGAGCCTTTTTTTTTCCCCTTAGAATGATTCTTTGACCACTTAAATTGTGAGTTTGTTTCTTTTTTAAAAAAACAAAGAGAAACCTGTGCATTATTTACAGCAATACTAGGAAAATTTCAATATCTTATTCTGTGTTGGTAAGATGATTCTTCTTTAGCTACCTAAAAGTTTTCTGTATATTTAGTTAGGGTTTATTTTCTTTTTATTTTCTTTTTTTTTTTTCAAAACAGTGGAATGCATACTAGGAGAAGCGCAAAAAATCCCAGAATAAATTATTTGAAAATATGCATGCCAGATGAATGAAAAAATAATTTGCTTTATTGACAGAAGAGAATATTACGGAGATTAAAATGATAAAGTAATAAATTGGACTAATATATAACATGCAACCCAAACAATCTATCCTTCTGTCTAATTTGGCTTCAGCTCCCTATTGAAATGAAATAGAAGTTTGCATATACATATATGCACATATACGTATATATATATAAAAATGGAACCAAATGAGAACAGAATTTAACATCCACTCTTAAGAGTGTAACACTTTAAACAACTCATGTGATAGTCCAAGGCAAGTTTCTAGTAGTCATCATAAGCTGAAGAAGCTTGTAAGAGCTATGCTACTAATCTTTTGTTAATATTTTAAGGAAAGATAAGAGTTATTAGGCAACATTTGAAAGCAAAGAATAATTAATGACATGAACATGGATGTGAATAGAAAACAGGATCAATTACAGTTTTGTTTTGCTACCATCTTTAATTACTCATTTAAATATTGCCAAACATTTCTCATGTAAAAGATGAAAAATGACAAAATTATTGCAATACAACCCCACTTCCCTTGCCAGTGAATACTGCTTAGGACACTTATAAAACAAAATAATTACTAGGAGTGGAAGAAAAATGAATCATGATCAAAAGCTCCTCGGAACCAGACTAGATGCATTCAGGATGCTGAAAAAGATTTTGGAAGAGATCTCTTTTAGATGACATGGAAACTGACAGAGGCCTTCCATCACCGAAGAAACTAGAGAAATGCAAATATTGCACAAATCTTCAAAATTATGCAAAAAAAAAAAAATTGAGGTAGGCTAGTGAACATCTCTTAAGTTCCTGGAAAAAAATATAGTACAAGTCCTTTCTGAAGTCATTTCTGGGTGTATTAAAGAGGAAATGAAAACTGGTAATAGCAATGTGAGCAGAAAAATGTGTTTTCTTCCATGATGAAATTAATATATCAATGGGTGAGGAAGAACAATAGATACCATCTACCATAATGTTGGTAAGACTTTTATCATGATGACAATATCCTTGTCATCACTGCTATATAAGTGAAAAACTGTTTGGATTTTCAGGCTCAAAGGTAGTGCTTACTGATTCGTGTACTATTTAGAGGTTGATTACAAGGGGACATTCTCAAACATACATCCATAGAACTATTTCTATTTAGCATTTTTATCCATGAATAGAAGGAGAAAGAGCACGTTCTAATCAAGTTTGCAGAGGACTTCAGAAGAGTGGGACTAGCCAATGCTCTCAAGGAGAGCACCGACTTTCAGAGGGACATAGGTAATTTGGAGGAATGAGCCAACAGGAACTATACGACATACAACATGGACCCATCGTGCCCCAGGAAGGCTAAGCCCTGTCAAGCGACAGCTCTGCAGAGAAGCCTTGGTCCTAGGAGGGTAGCAAGCGGGGTAACCAGCCATGTACCTGAACAGCCACAAGGGCAGCAACATCCTGGTCTGTGTGAGCAGAGGTATGGTCTCAAAAATGAAGAGAATTACTTACAAGTAGTCAGGTAGACCACATTTAGAACACAGCATATAATCTAAGGGTTGAAGGATAGAAGAAATAAGGAGAATTGTGCTTTCAATGGCCCTATTGTATTGCACAGAGCTAGAAATATAGGAATGGGTTTGTACATTCAAACTGCTAAGCAGCCATAATGTTGACATACTTTATGATTGTGAAATTTTTGGTATGTGTCAGTCTTCGGCAGAGGACAGGCCAAGACTAGACTGAAAGTATAATATTAAACAGTTGGAGCTCTTTCATAATTTTAATGAGATGTGCAGTATATTAAAAACGACATGGTAAATTAACTGCACAATAAACTCAAACAGAAACTGTAATATGCAAAGTAGACGTTTTACAGTAAAAATCATGGGGAAAATCACTTGCTGATCTCAGTTTTGAAAAATCACGAACAGCATATAAATACATGAATTTTAAGCATTTTCAGCTATAACTGTAAGATTTAGCAGTCACTGAAATGTAAAATTTTCAGGAAGACTTTTGCAAACTTCTGTATCTACACGCTTCCTCTTTTGCACCATCCATAACATCCATAACATCTCAAATGTCCATCTCAAATGTAAGATTCTCTGGAGACATGAGAGGAAATAAAAGCAAAATTGGAAGCAGATAAAGAAAATCTTTAAAAGCAAAACAACCCCATTCCTTGACCCTGCAGATGACTCTGAAGCACACCCTTTAAGGTACCTGAGAGGATTATGTACATGAGAGGCTTACATACCTGAGTCAGCAACAGAACCAGAGTATCAATATTTAATCTCATCTCTACTTATTTATTTACTATTTTTTCTCTCTTCTGTCTAATCTTGATTGCTAATCTCTGATCATATTCTATAGTACTAAAGTCCTCCCCCGTCATGTGAAGACCTGCATTGCTTACCTATGACTAATACTCTTTCCTCCCTGATTTTCTCCATAATTTTCTTAAAAGACACCTCACATTCTTCTGGGCATTAAAAAAAACTCAGGTCAGATTATAGGCAACTGCTGATTTTGAGTGTCATCAATGAAAGTAGCCACCAAGTAATCTTTACCTTAGTGACAGTGGGAAAAAAAAATGGTGTTGAATTTTTGATTAACTTATATCACAAGTAGATGAGAAAGAAGAGTATCAGGAAGATTTTATAATTCAGTAATTCTGATGTAAATATTTGATGTAAATAAACCCACTTGTTTGTGGTATAAAATTTTTTTTGAAAAAGATCTAAACTTCTTAGTACCCTCTAGAGTAGGATGAGTTTCTAATTGCAGTAGGAACAGGTTTATCTAAGTATAATATACCAGAAAGCTATAACATATAGTTTCTTTACCAAGACCATTTTGAGATTATACAGGCCTCAAAATAAATAAAAATGAATTCAACCATATCAATGACTTCATTCTAGTGGATGCATCAACATGTTATGACTGAGATTTAACAACTGTTTTGTTCATAATGTGATAAACAGGAATGTAATCCGTGAAAAAAAAGCAGTTTGTGCTAATGAGCAAATGTGAGGGAGTACAAAAAGTTCTGTAAGCAAACTGTTGGAAATGAAAACAACGGGACTCAAAAAGCGCATGCCCATTAACTTTAAGAAGGGAAAGGTTCACTGAAGGGAAAAGTTCACTGAGGAAGAAGAGAAGCCTTCATCAAGAAGACCACCAGGGGGCTTTAAAAGACCCCCTAGCAACAAGGAAGGACATGCGCAGAAAAGAAGGAACTTCCGAGAAACAGAGATAAGAAAGGGATAAAACAAGGTGCTTCCATGGGCTACGGGGCGCGCCGTTGGTGGAGCAGAGACTCCCCGGCTGCCCAGCGCTGCTTGCTTGCTATTTACAATAAAGCAGACTGGCAAAACAATTGGCTCAGAGGATTTGTCCATTTATAACAATAAGCTATCTTCAGTCTTCTAGGAAGTGAAAATGACACTAGTAGTAACTTGTACTGATGTAGCAATGATTAAAGTAACATTTGATTTGAAAAAGCTCTTCTATAGGAATGTTATTTTATGGAAATGTTATTTTATTCACTCGTTCTGTGTGAATCCCATATACTGACTGTCACATTCCAGGCAACTTATAATCCATTCAGTATAACATGGAAAAGCAGACACTGTGTGCAAGGAGTAGCTAGATAAAATTTTCCTTTCTCACGGAGAAAACATTAGTAATGAATACTCTTTCCTTTTTCCTGTCTATTGCTGTTATTTTTCCTTATCTCTTGGATAATCTTAGCAACTGGGAAGGTACGGTTGCTAAAATGGAACAGAACCACTCCACCACTCCACTGCTTAATAGCACCACTAGTTTTTATCTTTTCTTTTGTCTTAAAAAATAAATAATCACTTGGTGAAAATTTATCAGGGTAGACGAGAACATCAATGGATAATCAATCTATTATTTCCCTTAGTGTAAAGAAAATACAGATACTATTGTATGAAAAATTCCAAACTGGAATTTTGGATTTTGTCATTATGGAGAATATTTTGTCTCATATGGAGAATTCTCTCCCTTCACTTACATCAACATGCCTGTATACATTTCAGTCATGAATCAATTTGTCCCTCAGTCAACCCTAATTTGATGAAATCTGATGTTACCTTTATCATATAGATAAGTAACTGAGGTACAGATTAAGGTCACAGCTTTAAACTGCTCTACTTCGTACTTTACCTCCCACTAAGCCTTGCTCCTTTGGAAGTATCTTTCAATATGACCCTCAGAGCAGTATTTTCCCACCCTCCTTCCAGTCATTTTAATGTCTCTGAAAATCTTTTCTTTCTTGGTTAGAGCCAGAAAACTCTTGGCAGATTTAGGAGCTTGACCCTGATTTTTGACCCTCACACAAAACCCTTCAAACCGTTATCCCTTTTCATCTTTATATTTTATTTAAAAAATCCAAAATATTTGAAAAATAAATGTTTTATTTATACTTGTTTGTATTTTAAACAAAGAAATCAGTGTTTATGTTCATAAACACACAAAATATATTTTTTGTGTGAACTACACAGTTTAAATTTTTTTAATTTTTTAATGCCACTTGCAATTACAGATGCAATTACACTGATGGATTCATATCACTTCCTTTTCTAAGAGCGTTGATAGCAGAGTCAAAGAGATACAGAGCTGTAAATGAGAATATTAGACTTCTGAAGCAAGGCTACAGTATGTAAAATCATGACATAATCCAAACACAATATCCTGCAATGTTCTCTGAAAAATTTGGCCTATGTACTTAAAAATAAGTACCATGTACTATAAATGTTCAAAACTTGCTATACATGCAAAAATGTCCCTAGTATTTTCATAGTGGAAAATGAAAATGGTCATACCTTTAATTCTTGAAAACTCCAGAGAAAGTCCATCTCCCTTTATAACTAAATTATTTCACTTATCCACCCATTGTCCACATATCCAGCCTTGTAGATGTACAGATGTAGAGTAGAGAGAGAAGGTTGAATGATATTGGTAGTATAGATTTTGAGAGCAATTATTTTCTCAGTTTTTCCTAAAGAAAAACAGAAATGGCCAGTTGCAAAGCTGTCTTCTTTGCTGCTGGTAAGATTCATGGCTAGGCTTCACAAACGAAGATATGGGAAGGGCTTTACCCACGTTTCCTGCAAGCGTGCTGATAGCTAAAAAGATCAATGTGGGAAAGGCCCTCGCCTGTCGGTACAGGGCTTTACAATTGTAGGTGTATCCTACAAGCCTGCGCAGTGGATTTTTTTAGGTGAGGCTCAGCGTGCGTGGAACTGACCCCACCGTTTACACCTAAGGTTCATCTGCCAAGGCCTAGCAAGTTCGGACAGTGGCAGCAAAGTCTTCAGGACGTAGGTTTAGTTAGATTATCCTCTGAGATGGATGGCCTTACAGGGCTAAGCAAGCTCCATCTGCCTGGGCTTGGGGTTAGAGTTGTCCTTCTGCTAGAGTGGTTGCCAGGAGGCTAGCAAGCCCATCCTGCCCGTGGACATACTTTGACCCGGCAGTTGAGACCTGTCTGGCACGGGAGACCCTCCCGGAGGCTTATGCTACCGCCAGCATAGCTTGCAACCTCATAAGGGCACACAAGCTTCTCCTCCACGACAAGGGGGTGTCCGCGATTAATGTAGTGGTTAACACCTTTTCCAAATTGATTTGGAAGTGAAAGCAGTTTCATTTGCCAAACCCTAATCCCATTTGCTGACATCTTCATTAACTTCACTGACAATAAAGCCATTTCACAATAAAAATTTATCAGGGCAAGAGATTTTATCTTCAGAGATTCACCTAAAAATGCTAATGCTATGTATGAAACCAGCAGGTTCAATTGCCTTGATAATTTCACAGTGCACCATAGTTTTTCCTTTTTTTTTAAAGAAAAAAGTTGACACAAAAGAAACCAATTATTTCGCACTTACTACAGAAGACTGATTTTCAAAATGACATTTCACTTTTTAACAAAAAGAGAGAATAAGAATGTAGATAAAAGAGAATAAAGGGGTCATCAGACATAAAAAGTTATTTGAAGGTACATATTGAAAGAAATAATGCCATGTGATTTTGCTTATAACTGTGCCAACCTTTTCTGTGGTAGACTGAGAGGCAAACAAAAACAGGTACCTGTACATTCCTGTAGTATGCAGTTCAGTTATATTATTAAAAAGACAAATACTGTGCCTCTAGTTGAGGCTTGCTAAGTTGCAATTATGGAGTCAACATTTGACACTCTACGTTTGTTGCAATAGTTTTTACATACATTCTAAAAAACTAAGTATAATTGCTGACTTTTTAAGTAACAGATGAATTACTTGTAATATTATCCAGTCTCTACATTGAGATTTATCATCTTCAATCAGTGGAATGACACGGTCGCTACTCATAGAAATACAATAATGCGTGTGTTCTTACCTGCTTCCCTAAAATTAAAACTGACATTCTAATTCTATTGATGGGTAAATTCTTTTAGGGGGATCTTCATGTTTTTTTTGCAAAAGTCAGGTACACAAAATATTGTGTCAGGCTAAGCGAGTATGTATACATGTTTCCATAGAACAGGACAGCACCAACCCACTTAGCCTTGCTCAAACACTACACATAACAAAGCCGAAGAATATTATCTTTCAAACTAGTATAAAAACAATTGTTTATCCTCTAGTTCTACAAAGTTACATGGAAACAATGCCAGCCCTGCAATAATTTCATGGGAGTAACTAATCTTACATTAGTCGTAATCTGATTTTAAAATTCCTGAAATCTGGAATCCAATGTCCCTGGATGTATTAATGCTTTCCATCTGATCATTCACAGAAATTTAGCCAGTCATTCATCCTGCAGTAGAATGTCTTGCAGTAAAGGCACAGGATTATGTATGCCATGAGCACGAACTCAAAACACAAGTAGTCTGTTATGTGCTCTTTATTACACAGTAACACTGCTGTAAACAACATGAAGAGACAGCCTGGCAGCATAGCAAATATAAAGTTCATCAGCTAAGCCAATGTTGACCTGCAGGCTTAGACAAATATTTTTGCAGTGTGAAATATTTACTGTAGCTAGAATGAAAAAGAAAAAAGGAATTGAAAGCTTATATTAACAGCAGCAGTAGTCGTGTTGTTACTGATTGGTTTAGGAGATAAGCCCAGCATGTTGCTTCTTATGGCAACTTGAAAACTTCTTGCAGTAATTGTGCAGAAAAGCTAGCTGTAAATGTCTTCTGAAAAAAAAAAAAGGTTTTGGCTTTAGATTGCCTGCTTGTTTGTTTTGTTTTTAGTAGTGGGGGAAGGAATAAGCAGCAATGATAACACATCAGAAGAAGTTTAAATAGAGTTGCAATGACAATTTTCCATGACCTGTTAGGAATGAAATTGGGCTGCTACATCTCTCTAAGTATACATTAGGGAACACTAAGCCAGATCATGTTAACCACAGATTTCCACAAGTACAAATCTCCTTGGCAAATAGAAATTCTTAATGGAGGTAAATATTATTAAAACAATGATGTTTTTCTAAGGCTGATTTCTCAGACTGCATCAAAGAAATACCTAATGAACCTCATTATTTAAGAGTTGATTATCATTTTATTTAGTGTACTGACTATGCATTCTCTTATATATGTTTTTTCTAGCACTGAATTCCATCAAAATTATCAAATTAAATGTTCATCCACAGGATTTTCTTTATTTTATTTTTTTTAAAGAAGGAACTTCGGAATAAATGACCACTCTGACATAGAAATTACCGACATTACTGTGAATGTCAACTTTAGAAATATTAATAGAAGAATAGAAGGAGGTGCTTATTAAAGTTTTAAGAGTAACTTTTGACCCAAGAAGTCCCCAAATCCAGGGGGAACATTACTCTATATTAAAGTCTCTCTTTTTTTTTTTTTTGTAATACACAGTATTAGCCAGATTCAAAAGCAAAAGTTATGCTGAACTATATAGTCCTGCAGATTGACCTACTATTCTTGCTAGTCTGTTGTTTTTCAGGACTACATCTTCAGCTTGGATAAATTATTTCAGTGACTGTTGGAGCAATGCCAATTTACATCTGCTAATGACCTATCCCTTGCTGAGTAAGAATGTCAGCAATGCCAAGTACTTACATCCTTTCTTAGTCCATTTCCCTAATTCCCATTTGGTTACATTAATTGCTTCTACTTACTGTTTCCATTCATACACATAGTAAACCTTCATGTGCAAGGAAAACACATAAAAAGTGGAAGATCCTTTTCAGTCTTCCACATAAAGAATTATGGCTTCAGGACAAAAGAATACCCTATATTATGCAAATTAATATATTGTAAAATAAAATTCCTTATTTTCAGAACATTTCATCATTTTTCATTTTTTTTCATGAATGCAAACTCTTTGGTATAGTTTTTTTATTAAATGTTAAATAAACCTGAGAACAAAACCAGTAACTAAAGGAAATATTAAGAGGCGTGAGTTAAAAAGAAATATGTCTTGGACTGAAATAACAAATGAGACCTAATGAGATGGGGAGTTGCAAAAAAAAATGAATTTCAGATGGAAGTATCTCTAAAAGAGATCTTCAGGCTAGTATTAGGCAAATGAGTAAAGAACAGAGTACTGTGATAAAAGGAGAGGGAGAGAGACCAGCTTTTGAAAGCAAGCTCTACCTAATGATCCTTTGAAGATTTGCTGTTCTAAGTGGAATCAGACTGAGCACAGTGAGAAGGTTTTGCCTCTTTGGATGACTTTGGAAGCAGGTGTGTGACAGTAGCTTGCGACAACAGTGCGATAACTTGAAAAAGGAAATCTAGGACAGAAACAGGGTCTGAAAATGTGTTAAGGTATTAGTCAATCTCAGATATTGAATCTGAGAGAAAAATAGCTTACATAGAACTATGTATGAACTCACCAGTAAGTCTTGGGTATTCTACAATCTTCTTTTGCTTTCTGGGGTTTTACTGAGAATTTCCAGTCTTAGAAGGTCCTGAAAAAATACAACATATTTCTGTATCTTATTGGTCTTTTATGGAGCATGCCCTAAGAAACTCACTACTTGTTTCAAAAATCTTACTTCTCTGGCCCCTTCAGAAGCATTGTGTAGAACTTTTTAATCCCTATTTTTGATAATTATTGAAGCTAATCCTGTGACCTGAAGAAGATTTTCAAGGTTCAGAGAAAAGAAAATTATTTCTAAATATAGCTAAATATGTCTGGTTTCAAGTTATGTACTAAGGCGCAATGATGATCACGAAAATATACAACTTTAAATTATAGAAGGATATTGAGGAATCAATGTGTCTTTCATAAATGCAGATAAACAAAGATATATAACAACAAAAAAAACCTCTGCATTATTAAATACAAGGAAGTGTTAAAAAATAGGGTAAGAAAGCACTTTCTCCTCAGCAACTAAAAGTTGCAGAGGTATTTAGAGCTTACTCTTTTTTTCTTCTGATATAGTAAAGTAATTTCAGAAATAACAGGCAGTAATAGAACCAAAGTAATAAAAGTAATAGTTTCTCTTTGTTTTCATTATTGTGGTCAGTGCTGCTTGTTGGGTTACCAACCAAGGTAGCACCTATTTACATATAATTATAAATATATAAGATTTCATGTTCATAAAGGTGTTTTGTAATAAACTGAATATAGCAGCAAATAAATAACCTTGGTGCAGCAGATATAAAAATTTCTTTCCAGAAAAATCTTGTCAGAACAGAACTGGATTATTTTTCTGTCGTCGTTACGAAAAGAAAGCCAAACAAAAGTTTACATGGCTTAATTTCTGAGTTTTCCTCCCAAAACAAATGAGTGTAGTGGAAGTGGATTTAATTGGTTTAGAAACATCTTTACTGGAACTTCTGTTTGCATGACAGATCTGGCTAGTAATCTAGACTGTGTACAGAGTAACTCTAATTATACTGAGAGTAACTCTAATTATACTATATTATAGGGAGAATAATGCGGACTCTTTGGGGAGTAATAAATATACAGAACAGAGTGAAACTTTGTTGCTACTTAAGAGGATTTTTCATTTAAAAAAAACCTTTTTTTGTTTTCATCTTGAATATAAAATTGATTGCACTTTATAGAAGAAAATAAATAAAAAAATAAATATGGAAAGATGAGTCACTGATTCTAACCATTCTAGCCAGCTGTTCTTACACACACTTAAACTAACTAGAGATGGAGCTCTTCTACTTTAAACTGAAATTTTCCATCTTGATTGAGGCCCTATTCCACAACACCCACAGTATTTACTTTTTGGCAGATCTAGGATGTCTACCCCAGCCTTTCAACCCCTTTTTTAGTTTGTGCTTATGGAGAGTGTGAGTAAAAAATTTATTGTGATAATCCTTGTGGGAGATTTCTTCAAGGGATTAGCTGTACAAACATGCCACGGCATCAAAGCTAGATGGGAAGTCAGAGGTCCTAGCACTGCTGACCTTCGATTCTCCCCCACAGCAAGTTCTTTCTCAGATAGACGGAGGTGAAGTTTTATTAAGGAAATATGTGAGTTACAAGCAATCTTTGAAATTTTTCTATTCCTAGAACCTGTTTTTGTGTTCTCACTGATTTTGGTGTATCAGGAAAAAAGGTGTCCTGGTCTCTGTGAAAATAACCTAAGATCTAACTTTAGGATGAGAGGATGTATCAATGTCTGGCTTATGCTGCGGAAAGCAGAAGGAGATTTTGGCCAGCTTCAGAAGTAGGGCAACCTGGCATTCAAGGCAACACTTTAAAAGAGTTATTGTAGTAACTTCTACTGAGCAATTAAATTTACTTCCAATTTATGGGAAAAAAATGCAGATGGATTATCAATAATATGTTGATGATAAGAAATAAGGAAAAAAAGCTATGATGTTGCAAATGTAATTACATAGACAAAACAGTTTTTTTTTTCTAAATTTTAAAAATTCTGGAGAAAGCTGAACTATTAACATACAAATAATCCCTGTTTGGAAGGTTATTTTTAAAGTATGTAAATAATATAATAAATAATATAATATTGTTTTAACCCATAATTAAATGCTTCTCTCAAATTTTTAATTGCTTAAGATATATAAATATTCATGCTATGCCTATTACAATAACAGTTAGGAAACTATAAGAAATATGTGCTTAACAGTACACATAATGAGAAGAATTGTTATTACTCATACTCATCTTATTCAATATCCTTGTTGTAATTATTACATAAACACTATTATTTGCTGCAGAAAAGTGAAAAATCGGAAGTTAATGTATACATCTAAATAAAACACATCATGTAGTGAAATAAAAAGAATCATATTTAGATAGACTAGATGGAGGAGGATAGATACATTATTTTATGTAAAAGTAAAAAAAAAAATCAAAGTCTGTCATAAGATAGATAGTTAGATGGGTTCATGGATTTTGTTGCCAGTACTGGAGACAATCAGGCAACCATTTAAATTTAGCACAAGTCAATTAGCAATGACTTAAAAAAACTTTTTGCTTTTGTGAAATTTTGCTTTCAGTTTTCTGGAGAGGGAAAAATGGTGAAAAAATCTCGCAAAATCAAAAATTATACTAAAATATTGTAGTATGTAGTACAAAAAAATTACATCCTGGAACATTTAAAAACATTCTTAAATGTATTCCGCTTTCTCTGTACTGGAGGAAGAAATAAGTATTGTCCTAACACAGAATCACGGAATCCCTGAGGTTGGAAGAGACCTCTAGACATCGTTTGGTCCAACCCCTTGCTCAAGCACATTGCACAGGATCACATCCACGTAAGTTTTGAAGATATTCAGAGAAAGAGACTCCAGAACCTCTCTGGACAACCTGTTCCAGGGCTGTGTCACCCTCACAGTAAAGAAGATCTACCTCTTAAGCAGATGAAATTTCCTGTGATACACTTTTGTACTCATTACCTCTTGTGCTGTCACTGGCCACCACCAAGAAGAGTTTGGCCCCACCCTTTTTACATTCTCCCTTCAGGTATTTGTACGTGTTGATAAGATCCCCTCTCAATCTTCTCCATGCTAGGCAGGCCCAGGTTGCTTAGTCTTTCGTCATAGAATAGATGTTCAAGTCCCTTGATCATCTTCGTGGCTCTATGCTGGACCCTCTCTAGAAGCTCCATGTCCCTCTTGGACTGGGAAGCCCAGACCTGCACAGAATATTCCAGATGCTGCCTCGCCAGAGCTGAGTAGAGGAGGGAGGCTCACCTCCCTCAGCCTGCTGGCAATACTCCTCCTAATGCAAGCCAGGATCCCATAGGCCTTTTTGGCCACAAGGGCACATTGGCTCATGATTAACTTCTTGTCAACCAGGACTCCCAAATCCCTCTCTGCGGAGCTGTTTTCCAGCAGGTCAGCCCCTCATCTGCACTGGCGCCTGAGGTTGTTCCGCTCCAGGTGGGGAGGTGAGGTTATCTGTAGCTTATTAGTGATATGCAAACAAAATTTAAATAAGACTAGAGCCATAAATTCTCAGAAAATTTTAGATCTGAATCCAAGATATGAAGTTAATCTTGGTCTATTATATGTTTAATACAACTATTCTTTTGGATAATTGAAAAATGCTATCTCTTTTTATATTGCTTAAAGTAAATATCAGCTAATTTGGCATATTGTGACTTATTTCCAATAAAGCTTTAGTTCTTTTATTTACTCAGGTGTTAATATGAAAATGATGTACATGCATTTTGTTGCTAAAGTTCTGAGAACTTGTTTCACCTCATCTACATACTGCTATGCATAAACCTTTGAAATAATATTGAATAAAACGATCAGTAAAATACAATATTTTAAAGCTTTCATCATTCTCCAGATCTTGAGCAACTATTTCTTGGTCCATGGGAAGGAACATTTACTACTTCTTCATGCTAGATTTCCTCATCAGGAGTGAAAAAGGGAGAGCCTAAGTAAAACAGAACTTGGTTTATGGGCTGCTGCTGCTTCTTGGATTATTCATAACTGTGAAAGAAATAACATCCAATTCTGATTCCAATTTGTAACACTTTTTAAAGCAATTAAAAGGAAAATGTAAACAAGAAATAATTAAGCCAGAATTAAAACACAGCAACCTTTTATGAAATTTAAAATCATTCTATTTTGTTGGTATACAATCTTGATTTGATAAAGACTGGAGGCCATTCTTTCAGGTTGCCTCCTTCCTCTGTACTATCCTATCTTTTTCTTTTGGTGAAATACTACTACTGTAAAAAATAAGTACTCTTCCAAGAGTCTTTTAAAATTTGAAATATTTATAGTAAATTTAATGAAACTTTTCACTGAATTACAAGGCAGATAAAAGAAGAACGGAGAATAGAAACATATCTTGTTAATAATAGGAAACTGAAATGTGCAAAATCTTAAGATGAATCATATATACTTCACTATGCAAGAATTTACTGACTGTGGTAATTATGCAATCAGCTTTTAAGTTCTGCTTTAGATCTTAGCTATCTTCTATTTTCATGGAGATAATATCCATATTTTATTTGATATGTAATATCTACATTTTAAATTTTACTCAGGTGGCTGGTAGGTTTCATGAAAAGAATCTCCTCTTGTTCTTTACTTTTAGTGATGCTCAGGATTTTTCTGTTATCAACAAGGATCTGATCTGTTCTGAGGACCAAAAGAGAAAAGAACTAGAGATCATTCCTAAAAGCCTGCGTTGGTGGCAACCCACGACTAGAGAAGTTAAAATAAACTGATTAAAAGCTAATCTAGGCACCTAACCATATGTCTCATGGAATATAGATACACAATAAGAATTTGACTTCTTTTCTAAACTATAGGATAATGCACTGCTCATTGGATCATGATTTCCCTCACTTCATAAGAAACAGAAACATAAATTTAGCCCATGAGAGTCCTCATAAATGTTTTTTAAATGAATGTCATTGAAATTAAATATGCCTATAAATTTTTTGTTAAACAAAATTTTACTTCTTTTCTCTTTTATTGTTCCCAAATAAATAATTACAGAGAAATCTCTGCCTTTTATGTGAAATAATAAAGGAAAATTCCTCTATACATTCAATCTTCATAGAATCAAGTAAATTAATAATTTATTTGTATTTAGGAAAATTGCCAAGGTATACATTGCCAAGTTACTTAACTATTCAGGAAAAATGGTAACTCAAATGATAACTCAAATGGTAACTCAAACTCAATTTAATGGTGAAAACAAAAGAATTGTTACCGATTAACGTATACGATCGTGTATCGTTAGTATCGTTGGTAAAGCTCGTAGTAAAGGAGCCTCTTGGCTTTATGAACTTTGTGAAGAAAAATGAAGATTTTCTGTTATTAATCAGAAGGAAGAAAACAGTTTGATCTTGTAGCAAAAGTTTGTTATTCCTGTAAGAGTAAATTGTGTAATGATAGACACCAACTGCTTTTTGTTAAAAGATTTTACAGATGGGAAAACAGAGACAAGTGGAATCCCAGATCCTCACTGGTGCTTTACCACCAAACTCCAGTTGATAATCAGCAATTTCAAGCACCTGACTATATTTGACAGTTAAAATTAATTGTTCAAATTTCCCTGCTTTATCAGCAGTAAAGACAGGAATAGAAATGTGGGTTTTCTCATCTTCACCTCACTATTTTACCTGCAATACTGAATTTATCAAGCACTGTGGAGGTTTATTTTTTATGAGAGGTTATAATGAGCACAAGAATTTTTGGATATCTGAAGTTTAAACCAGAAATATCTACTGGAGACGCAGACTGTTTACTCCCTGGACTGAGTTGAGCAACAGAAGAGATTTCTATGTCTTTTTTGTAGTTGTTTTTGTTTTTTCTTCCCTTATGACCAGTTTTATACAGTCAATGA
This sequence comes from Crypturellus undulatus, assembly GCA_013389825.1. Lineage (NCBI taxonomy): Eukaryota > Metazoa > Chordata > Aves > Tinamiformes > Tinamidae > Crypturellus > Crypturellus undulatus. The sequence continues at coordinate 4,276 of VWPW01032651.1, read as the reverse complement.
CAATTGCTAAAAGGGAGTTGAACAAAGGAATGAAGCAACCAGAATGCAGGCATAAAAATAGGAAGAGTGAATTCCAGAACAAAATACTCCTTAAGCAATACACAGAATATATATACCTATATGTCCATATATAATATACACATAAGCATATATATATTTTGTATTCCATTTTTTTTCTTTTTTTTCCTTTCTCCACAGTGTACTGAACTGCAGTAAAGTCTGGGTTTCAAAGTGAGAATTGCCACTTTAAACATTGAGATAATATATCAGGAGAGTCTTCTGATCTACACAGAATGTCTAATGAGAGAATTTATTTTTCTTTTTATTTTTTTATCAATATCTTATGGATTACTATCAGAAACCAGTAAATGAGCTAGAAATTTCAAGGGCATTCTAAGAAAAAAGCAATCAGTTGTCATGGAATAGATTTTCTTGCAATTTGGAGGAAGAACCATCTACTATCAGCATTAATCTTCCCTGAAGCATTTTTACATTCATATATACTGCATTTTAAATAACTTGCTTAAGAGTAAAAAAAAATCCTAAATTTATTTTCAAGCTCTTGGTAAGACTTTTAACAAATACACTAAATGAAGTGTTAAATAACAGTTCACAAATGTAACATAACCAGTAACATAATCCAGTTCATGGTCTGTAGCACAAGAAAACTCTTAAAATAATTCCTTTTATATGTTCAACATGAAACAAAAGGACTCACCTATGTTCTCCCGAAAGCTGGTGTCTTTGTTTTTTGAAAGAGAAAGTTATAAACCTTTTCTATTTTGTCAAAGAAGAACTGTTTATAATGAGTAGAATCACAACATATCTAATAAATATTTATAGTATTTCCATAACTTGCTATACATAAAGATATTTTTTGTGGTAGAATTAGTTTATCTTATAGTTGTGTGAAGCAGAATTTAATATACATGTGTATCTCTCACCTTTAATTGACTGAACTTTAAGATGCGAGTAATTTTGAAAATAAAATAGCTTTCTGTGTTGAAAGCTTAAAAGTGGCAGCAAAATAGTCTTTCTTTTTAATTTAATGCCACTGTAGTTATCTGTAAATCTTTTTTGTATGTTTACTGAAAATAATGTATGTGTTTTAAATTTCAGTATTTATGATACAAAGGGTAAGGGTGAGAGTAAATAAAAATGAGGCAATTCCTCATTTCTCCTTTGGCATGGCATAATTTTCACAACACGTAGCACTGATGTAACATTAATTTAACACCAGTGTGAAATAAAGTTTGCTTCATTTTCTTCTCCATGAAATAACTGTTAATTTTCAAGATAGTACCTTTAACTTCCTGTAAAATGAATTAAAATTGTTCCAGCTTGTAAGAACTAAAATGAAAAAATGTGTATATAAATCTGTTACATTCTCTTTCCACTAGGACATTAAGGCAACTATTTTACTAGTAAAACGTCTGACTTTATAACACTTTCTTTTTACATTCATGTGTCATTGTACTCCCAACCAAATGTGTTGTTATAATAAAATGAAAGACAGAGATGAGCAAGAAAAATATATACGAGAAAGATTATTTGAAAAACAAAACAACTATAACAACAAAAAACACTCTGCAGTATGAGACAAAATATCCTTATCCTTATCCTAGACACCAGTGAAATCAACTAGATTGTCCATGTACAGACTTTATGAACCTTCAGTCATATTTGCCAACAATACTTTTGATTTCATAGCTTAAATAGTACCAAATCTAGGACTTACATCATATATACAAAATACTATAAAGTAAATCACATATACACAGTGAATAGGACTTATTTACTAAATACAGCCTGAACTCTCAAGTCTCATTTAGGCATATTCCATAATGTGCAATGAACACACGTTAACTCCTGCTAGCCTTCTATATTAAATATTAAATAAAATTGTGCAATGTAATGACTTAAAATAGAAGTTTACAATTCTTGTTAATTGTCATTTCCTCTGAGACAATATTGTTGTCTACTATTAGTAGTGTTGTCTACTACTTCTATTTTAAGGCAATAGGGGACCCTACTTTTAATACACCTATTTAATTTTTTATTAATGGAAAAGCACAAGTTGAGTCTTTTTTAAGATCTTGGCCTATTTTCATATTTTTGAAAAGGTTGACGGGTTACTGAAAAGCAAATAATTCGCAGCAGTGCTGACTATGGCCTACTGCCAGTTATTTGCTATAGGCTGACCACATGTCTGTGATTAAAACATTGCACCCTCTTAAACAAATCACCCTCTTAAACACCCTCTTAAACAGAGAGGTTATGATCACGATTGGAACCATGGAAGTAATATATACATTCCCTATAGACCAGAAATCACTTGATTCATTAAATAATATCACTTTTCTTTCCCATCCACATGGATTACAAAGAAAGTTATGTCTTACCCACTATGAGAAAAAAGAATATATATGTATATATGTGTGTGTATATATATATGTGTGTGTGTGTGTGTGTGTGTGTGTGTGCATGTATATGTATATATATCAGTTTTTGGAGCACCTTTTGTTTCACAAAGATAGCCCATATTTTGATACTCTCAATTGATTGGGTTTCAGAACAACACCCCTAAATTGATGTATGTTGATTTTAACAGCAACATGCTGCTTGCAGTGATGAAGTGATTATGTCATAGAGCAGATGATTGACACTAGGCGGCTGCAGAGCAATTTGGTAATTTGGCAGGAAGCCAATCTTCCTTTCCTTATTGGACTTTCTTCCCCCCACTTTAACAATAGAGACATGCAGATTAAGAAAGTATTGAGATAATATTCTCAGATATTTTCACTGAAGAATAACTGTGGGAAAAACATAATTAATCTTAATTTTAAAAATCACCACCCACTAGGATTCTAAATACCCTGCATCACTGAAACTTCAGAATGTTCAGTAATTTTTCCCTCATTCTTGTTTCTTTAGATTATAATGAAAAGTGTTAGTCAGTGTCAGAATTTTGAAAAAAGAAGAAAGAAAAACTGGAAAATTCTTAACAGAAATGTATTCCTGCATTAAAACATACAGAACCTTTGCAGATTGTCGTTGATTTTAGCAGTCTTTAATTTTGAACAATCTGCTGTTAAAATACAACTTCTGTAGAATCTATGATATTTATCCTCCCTTGCTTTGAACTACATTGACTATGTATTTTTACTGAAAGTTCATGTCTTGTAGTTAGTGAATTTATTTTTGAATAGATCTCCCATCCCAGAAATGTAAAGACATCAATAGCATCAGAGTTATGCAGGACAGAATTACAGATTAACTTCTACTTCACAATAAAATTTGAAGCTTAGTGTCAATGTAAATGGTTTAACATAGATATATAAGAAAAGCTACAATACAAATACCATTCGCAACTTCTTCAAAGAACCTCAGCAGTATTTATTAGTTAAAAAAGGAAGGTGATAGTAATAAAGAATACACGAACACACAGGTACAAATGGAAAAATGGTAAAATAGTACGTATAAAATAAAACAGAAGTGGATTTTTGGTAACTAATTCAACTTAAGGAGGGGCTTTGCATACAAACACGACAGCAGACAGCATGTATCTGAGTCTCATCTGCCGTGGAGAATGCTGAGTACAGGGCTGGCTCCCTGACATGGGCACCGTACAGATTTGGGGACAGTCAGCAGGAGGCCTGAGCACACACCAGCATCCCATCGGCAGTGAGCAGGGTGTGCAAGCAGCGCAGACTATGCCAAAGGACAGCAAGAGAGATGGGAGCCACATGATGAGCTTCTTTCGTCTACATCAGAACCACAAAGCTGGGCAGCATGTGCAGAGCCAGTGGTTCTTCTTACTGTTCCAAGCAAAGAATGAAAGATCATTTTGATGCAAATGAATTATTTAATATAGTTTCAAGGAATCCTGGATTTTGGCAATAAAGAATATCAAGGGTTCACGCTCAAAGTGAGTGTTACCAAAAACAAACAAAAAACAACTATGATTTCCTTCAGCAGTTCCTCCTCCTCCAAGAGCTCATCCTGGCTGTTGTTTCCAAACGTGTGGAGGAAAAGAATGTGTTCAGCAGTAGTCAGAAGGGGTTCACCCAGAGGAAATCATGTTTGACTAACCTGATAGCCTTCTATGATGGAATGACTGGGTGAAGGGGGGAGAGAGGTGGGTGTCATATATCTGGATTTCAGCGAGGCTTTTGACAGAGTCCCTCACAGCATCATCTTGGGCAAGCTCCAGAAGTTTGAGTTAGATAAGTGGATGCTGAGGTAGATTAATGTAGGAATATATCCAGGGAACAGA
>VWPW01032649.1:0-41423 GCA_013389825.1 Crypturellus undulatus | reverse complement strand
AAAAGCCCATAGATTGCCTTGGTTCAGCAGGAACTTTTTATTTTATTATTTTTTTTTTAAGTGAAGAGAAGGTCTTACCGTTGAAAGCAAGGTTTCTAATGGGCCCTTAGTTTATAATAGAGTTCATTTTCAGTCTGCTGGAGAAAGCTTCTTTACATGAAAAAAAAAAAAGCTTTTATATATATGATAATGGAAGAATGGAGGTGCTGAAGAATACTGTCATTCCAGTGCTTTAGGCCATCCAGTATACTGGGCTCAAGCCCAAAATTGTGAACTTTATTTTATATTCTAAAGGAAATGAGTATAGCAAATGGAAGGCAGGTTTGACGTAGTTGCTGGAGCCAGCGCTGCTGCGAGTTACTGCAGGCTTCTCTCCTCATTGCTGCATTAGCAGCACTGCCGCAGACACTGACCGATGTTGCACGTAGCACAGCTTCTCCCGTGCACTCGCACGGGCATCGCTGTCACCCAGCCATGAATATGATATCAACAGTGTCATATTGCATAATGCCAACAGAGATGCCAAGATTCTGCTTCGATGCCACTGCTTGGAGAGTGCCTCAGTATATGCACTTCCATCCGAGTCCCCTGCCTAATCCCATCAATCCCTCCATACAGCAGCAAAATAATTCCCCTTGCTGTTGCAGTTTGCCAGCCCAGTGCAGGCGGTACTGCTCCCTTGTGTCAACTGCCTGCAAAGCTACCACACGTAAGAGTCTTTTATGGTGTGTACCCTTCTCTTCTAGGACCATGCAATTGATAACCCAATGCTGGCAGCTCTTTCTGACCTATAACCACTTGCCTCTAAGAAACATGCTAAATAACTCGTTTTGTTTACAAAAGGAAATAGAGTGTGTACAATTCCCATGTATACTGCAAGAAGAGTATTTGCTGTCTCAGGGTCACTTTTGTATAATTCTCAATAATTATCTTCTGTAGTTATGCCCTGGGTAGCAGACAGCCCTTTCCCCCTAATTATCAGGTCATTGCTAATGCTAATTTCAGTGTAATAGGTTTTGACTCTCTGAAGATTATTTTATACTTTCCTTAAGTCCTATCATTAAGTCATAGTGTTTTTATGAAATCATACTTACATATCAATTTTATTACCTTGCACTAATTGGTAGTTTTCCTCATGTCTTAATGATTTTGGTGAATTAAATTAATAGCACAGCAGGCATTCAGTAGCTATTGTGTATCCCCAAATTAACTTAACTTGACACACAACAAACATGAAGACAGTGAAGTCTGTCTCTTCATTTCAATAACCTACCTACCTTTAAGGTATTTAACTTTTTTGGTCACCACGCGTTACAAGGGCCCTACTTTCGCCTACATGTTTTACTGTTCTTGTTTTCTTTCAGGGACTGTATCACTGCTAAAGGCAAATAGTATGAGACAGACTGTCTGATTCTGAGCACATCTGTTCTGGATGCTAAGTTTAGGTGCTTTTACAAGACCTGATTTCAGATGCCTCTGAACCACCTGTCCTTTGTGAAGTATGCTCTTTAAAAGCACCTCAGGTCAGTCAATCACAAACGAAAGAAACCTTGACATTGTCCGTAATCTAGATGGAAAGTAAAGCATTCAAAGCTTAACGTGTATATAGGCAGTTTCACTGACATTTTCAATGGGATTCTGTTCAAATCAAGTGGTAGTAAGTGAGGAGATCACAGGACATCACAGCCTGATGAAAATGTAATTTTCTATATTTTATCTCTGTTCCTCCTCATTTTCTATTTGATATTTTAAAATAGTTTTCAAAAGATTCCTTCTTTTGAGGACTGCCCATTCACAAGCTGTGAAGGTGAAAATCTGTCAAGGCTGGTTTGTTGTCCCAAACGTTCACCTCTGGCATGGTGAAAACAACCCTTAGTATCTTGTCCTTGCCAGCCTCAAAGTGTTAGTGAGCCAAGTTCTTATAAAAGTTGTTCTACTTGTCAAGTGATATTCAAGAGTCTGGCTGGCTCTGTGCTGCACAGGAATTGTAGTTTATTTTTCAGTGAATTCTGCAGTTTCCAGTATGAAATTGCTTTTGTCTTAAACCACAAGTCCCAGAGATGTGATATTATGTAACATATATTTTCAAACACACTTTCTTCTGTCATTTGCCATAATGTTTGTCCAAGAAAAGAGGAAGAATATCGTTTTGGAGAAATAATAATGATATTAATAGTAGCTTAACTAGAATTTGAAAATAAAATCAAAGTCATACAGTTTTGTCCTCAATCTAATTCTTCTCATGACCTATTTCTGGTGATGTGTTTCTGGTCCCAGTGTTTGTCTGTTTATTCTGTCTATAAGAAACAACATTATTCACAATCTCCAAATGGCTACAAGAAGAAAACTTTGTTGATAGCCAACAGAAAATCAGCAAAGCATCGTAGGACTTTCATAAGAAATTTCTCTTTTTTCCTTCTTTGGTACTTTATCATAAAACTCTCTCTGGTTAGTTTTATTTGCATGGAAGCTAGAGAGGATGTTTGTTGAATTATGACACTTTTAAGGATTCTGGGTCCTGATACAGTGTCACTATCACTTCCTTTATTGTGGTGAAGCAGGTTTGTACTCAGTAAATATTTTCTTCAAGCCACAAGGTATTATCCACCGATAAACTCACCAGCTACTTCTTTAAGGCCAGTTGGCTGTTTCTTCTCACTCACTATTAGTCATTTGTCTTTTCCTCAAAAACAGGAACAGTCTTCATGTTTTTGGCAGAGTAACAGTGATACTGCATCTAACCAAAACAGCCCCTTCTGTGAAGCCTGTCATTAGTTCCTCTCTGGTAGCTTGTCATCACCAGATGTCTGCAGAGTTTACACCCTGTGACTGCACCCACAAGGCATCCACAAATGACCCTGTATTTCAGTAAAAGCACCACATCCGTTTGTGAACTTTCCTCTTCACTACCTCAGCAGCTGCAGCTGCTGACCGCAGAACTGCAGCCTCTCTTTATGTTACATCTTGTGCATCTCTTGACTGAGAGAGTCTACAAACTGCATAGGGGTGTAATGTTACGTTTACTTTAAGAATACCATTTCATCAGTCAAGATTTCAGCAAATGGGCTTTACACAAAAAAAAAATAGTGAAAACTATTCTATGTCCAAGACAGGAAAACGTTTCCAGGCTTATATCAACATGCAGAGTACAAAGTGTTTTTGTTTCTCATAGGAGATGCTGGCAATGAAATCTACCCCTGCCAATAACAAAGAATATCTGAAGGAGGACTCACAGCTATATCTAAGTATGAGGAGGAGCGTGGGCACATTCCCCTCCAGAAATCTGCACTTACTGAACATGATCACCAGCAGTAGATGCAATTAGCTGCATCCAATTTACATTTGGAGCACAAGGGACAAGTTTTTGGAGCATACTTAATACAGCGCACACAACAAACTGTTTTTCTTTTTTTGAGAACACTATGCCCAGTTTCTCAGTTCGCTGGGAAACTTTACAAAATATATGTGCAAGGTATAATTACAGCATGGCACAAATAAAATTTCAAAGGGATAATTGAAACAGCACTCATATCTTGAAAAAGAAACAAGTTTATTGGTGCAGGGTCAGAGACGTATGTGAAAGCATACAGCACAATACATAAAATATAAATACTAATTTTCAAATCAACTCAGCTTGATAACTTGTATTTAAATTGTAGAAATGGCCAAAAAAGTAGAAAAAAACCTTAAAAATACCAAATAAGCTTTAAATTACAGTCTCTCATATAACTTGTGAAAAAGAGAAAAATTGGGAAATGTTAATATTTTCCTAACTCATAAGGGGTCTTCCTTCTGTTTTTTTGTTGTTCTCTCTAGACATTGGGGCTAGTATAGAATCAACCTTTGCAGCATAGCAGGCAGTCCAGTTTGTCAGTAGAAGCTGCCTCTGTCAAGAATGAAGTTGATCAGTATAGACTGAATGGAGCAGGTGATTCTTTAGACAGCAAACAACTTTGCATGTGGAAAGACCTATTTTTGTCTCCTAATGCTGGGAAACTTCTCTTTAAGTGTACCAGTTTCATGGTTTGAACCTAAAGAACAGTGAATTTTGCTAACATACGATTGTTTTCGCAAGTGTTTCCAATAACTGGAGATGCTCAAATCATGTGAGAGACTCAAAGTATTTTAACTGTTGTGCGAGCTACATCCAGACTCACAATTTCTTCATCTTCATCTTTTTCCATCTTGCATTCCTACCTAAATGTCCTGACTAGGTCAGGTTTAGGAAACAAACAGGACAGGGAAAAAAAAGGACAATTTTCTCCTTAAAAATTAATTCTCTACAGTCTTGAGCTCGCTTAGGACCTTTCTAACCCCAGAGTTTAGCACTTTGGACAATCTTTAGACTGAAAACATAAAAAAAAGATGACATAGTTAAAATTGCCCCCATGGACATAAATGAATCAAGAAACATGGTTGTATAAAATCGTTGGCTCTTCTCTTTATCCCCTTTGTATGTTTGTTATGGAATAACTGAACAGGGAAAAAAAATGACATGTTCTGTAAAATATCTCAGTTGCCTGCTTAGACCTATATGTAGCCTATATCAACAAAAGGTGTTACATTTTCTCATAGTTTATAGTCATGTACTCATTCCTTGAAAGATTTGGAATAGATTAATTTGGTACTGTAAAAAGCTAATGATTTGCATAAATAAGAACTGACACCAATCAGCCTTTAATATCGGGAAGAAAGCACATCCCAGTAAGATAACTGGTGTATAATTCCAGGGGTCATGTAAAAATGGAAAAAAGAAAGAATACTGCTAATGGACTAGCTTAGGGAAATCCTATTGATTCAGCACGTGACCTTATTAATGAGAATATTCAGCTTAAGTTGCAATTATAAGCTACTGAGAAACAACACACCAAATGAGTTAAATCACAGGTATATGAGCTATACATACTGAGGGCAAACTGTTTTCTCCAAATGATACTTGTCTGAGTTAACAGTGCGACTTCCAGAGATAGCAGGTGATGCATATTCTCAGAAAATGCTGGAGATGGAATTTCAGTGTAGAATTCGGGACAATGTTGTCCATAAGGTCATAATTATTTGCCTTATTCATAGTTCATTCCTATGTTTTGAAAACAATGATAAAGTTTTTCAGTTTGTTTTGGGTTTTATTTTAATTCTTTTGGCAAGGCTTGAAAAGAAATGAAAATGGTGCTTGGTGCCTGCTTAACTGAAGTACAACCGTAAGCAAGATCATTTTAATATAATAAGAACTGGATCTTTATCACAAAAAGGAAAGTGAGAAAGCTCTTATATATTATAAAAAACACATTTAACCTTTGAAATCTGTTAGGCAATATTGTGAAGAACCACAGCAACTAAAACACATATTACAGTAATTAAATACAGAAATGAAGGTTGAGCGGTACATATGTTAACCTCAAAAGTTGTTAAACAATGGATGGGAATACTAATGCAAAGAATATTCATATTGTGATGGTAACTAGGCATACAAGCAAGTGGAGTGGTTGTTGTAAAATAAAGGGGAAAATGTTTTTCTTTTAGCACATTGTATGACGTGGCAGGTCAAAAGAATTTAGAACACATTTTCATTCAAAATTTTAAAATATGTTATTTACAAAGTTCTGTATTTTACTAGGAAGGAATAAAGAAATGAAGAAAAGTTACAGGATATTAACAGCATTTAAAGAAGCATAGGTAAGCACTTTCACAATTTCCTATTTTATTGCAAGCTACCTCTAGTTGTCACACAAACAACCTTTCCGTGAGGGATATGGCTTATATAGATTTACAGAACTGAGATAAAATTTAAAGTTTCTTGTGTGAAGTGTTTCCATATTGATAAGCTTCAAAGTATCTTTCTTTCTTGGAGATTCCAGAAGATACATTGACTTGCAGCTCTGCTTTAGAAAGAAAAAGAATGCTGTAACCATGTCCCTTCTCATTTGACCAAAGTATGGAAAAGTGAGAAAGCTGAAGAGTCTCCCCACCCCAGATAACTTATATGTTTCATAGTAGATAAGGGATATACCACTATTTTTAGAATTTTTTTCTTTTGGTTTCTTTTCCTTTTTTTTTTTTTTTTTTTTTTTGAGATGGAGGAGTGGTTAGAAAATGACTGTGGGTTGTGTGCAAAAGTAAACTGCATATGCATGTATCTCTGCAAACCCCTTTAAAGTGAACCCAGAAAAGATACTAGAAAAAGATCAGTAGTGAGTTTTAAACTGTACTAAAATACCATCTCATAATCATATTTATTACAGTGTGTTCTGACCTTTAAAGTCGTAAGGAGCTGATCTTATTGCTATAATTTCTGTGAATGGGAATCATCAAGGTCCAGTTTCCTAGGATTGTCCTGAACAGTTCAAAGGATGGTAGCACCTGTGGTGGGCAGTAGCATCTGTGGTGCTGCTGGTGGGTACAGGGGAGTCTGCAAAGCAGCACAGCTTCTCCCCAGTCCCACATGGTGCTCTCACGGTAGCAGGTGTTGGGAGTCCTCCCCTTCCCATTAACCAGCTCAAGCTATCCCTGACATCCATGTTACCCATTACAATGCACAGGGAATAGTCAGGCTCCCAGTACAAGTGCCATAGGTAGCCAGCACAAGTATAAACTTGCTACAAGCTGAATTCTGCAAGAGGAAGAGCCTTGCACCTGACATTAAGATTATGATATTATGATTCTGACATTAAGAAACTTGGGTCTGATGCTATTTCTTAACTAGTACAAATCATAGATATGATTCTGTACAAATGATATATCTGTATATATAAATCAAAAACTGTATTGTTGAATTCAAGAGAAGGGCCAAGTTGTGTGAGGTTTAGATTCAGTCTTTTGTAAGCCTCCCAAATGAATTCACTAAATCACTCACCTTCTAGAAGTTAGTGATTTGGTAGAGAATTTCACAGGTTTTAAAGTAAATTGTGCTTTTGCTTTCCTACTTCCTGTGCAAAAAATAAACTACAAAGTAAAGATGCACAGAAATTGCAAGAAGCTTCTAAGTAAAGCAAAATTAACATGACAAGCAAGTAGCGAATTACAGAAAAAATGGTGCTACTCAGGAAACATATAGTGCTATTAAGATCACCTCGTTGGCAGGACAGCAAGCCTAGACTGATTGCCAACAGAATGGCAACAAAAACATTCAGGTAAATTCCACTCTTGCAAACATGAGGCCACATGGGAACATTTAAATGCATTGCAGTATGTTTGCCTAAATATGTGATGCGAAAAATTGTGTCTGTTATTTTAGAAGGCTAGAATTCTGTCCAGTGTGCCACCAGGAAAATGGCTAAAAGCTATAGACAAAATTTTTGCTGGGTTTGCCATTCCACTCAGGCAGAAAGGAGGCCAAAAGGTGTGTCCTAGCTGATATATTCTAATTCCTGTAGGACAGGGAAGGATTCTCTAGCCCTCAGACTCTGAAGTGCACAGGTGGCTACTCTTTTATTTCAAAGAGAAGCAGCATGCAGCTTAATCTGACTATACCATGACATACTAATTCACTGGCCCATCCTTGTTAGCACGGAAGTAGGATATGGAAAAGAGCACTAAGTAACAGACCATTCCATGAAATGAGAGCAGCCCTGGGCAGGGAGGAGAAATCACAACCTCTCTTTTGTCCTGGAAAGGAAAGTCCCTGTAATTTTTCCTAGTACCTGCTTCTCAGTTCTATGCTTTACTGTGATCTGTCTCCACAGGGAGCAGAATCTAACCCTGGCTGTTCTAAAATTTTTATGCAGTGTTTAATAAATGGCTTTTGGTTTTCCATAAGATGTCATTTGAATTTTAATACATTCATCATAAAAGGTAAGGCCCATCCTTCTGAAGATATTTTCCCCATAACAAAACTGCAGACACACCACTTGAAGTGCATGCTATGAGGATTATACACTTGAAAAATACCAATAAATATAAATATCTATTTTAAATTAAAATGGTAAGTGACAGGTTTATGACAGGTTTCCTTTCTTAAATTCCATATATAGCTACTATCTCTGTGCCATTGCCTCATGCTAAAACAAGATTAGAATGGTGGAGAACAGAGGGTTCCTTGTACAGCCTCAGTCCTGAGGCAGCAGCTGAGGTGGTTGTTTTATATATTATTTTAAATGATTTGAGCTGTTATTTGGTCTTAACTTCAGTATGGCCTTTGACCTTTGGCTAACTGTTATATATTGGGAATAATGGTACTTACCAGGTACCCACCAGGTTAAATCAACTGGAAATAATTGCTTTATAGAAAAAAAGAAAAAAATATTTTACCACAAGAAGATTTGAAACAAGTATCAGCTACATTTCATCACTGTCTCCATTCCAAATACTGTGCTTATCATAGACATATTTACGAATATAGCCATGTAAGACTATAAAGCGCTGCCTGTTCACTACATGTTATTAAACTCAGAGCAACTTATTAATCAGGGTTCAATTTGCATGCTGAAGTCAATATTCAAGAGTAATACAATATAGAAAAATCTTGATTGAGCCCTACATGCCAACATCAACTCTGTCCCCTTGGAATGATGACCGTTCTCACTCACTGAGTTGGTGGCAAGCAGTGCAGGGAAAACTTTATGAAGTCTGACAGAACCAGATGGAAAATTTTAAGGTTTAACAATCCACTGAGAGTAAGTTCAAGTATTTGTACCCTATCTTCTGAAAAACAGGCCAGTGAAAAATGTATCACTAACATTTGAGTGATTTAACCTAAAATTCCTAGTTCACAGTTTTTTAGATTTGCTTTGTACTTATCTAGAAGTCTCTTAAAGTAGAAATTACAACTCACTTTAGAAAATCCCCTTTCTCTGAAATACTCGATAAGTTCACACATAATTTAGGAAAAAAAAAGAGATTTTCATGCAGAAAAGAGAGCTTCAGCACAACAGGAAGCATGTAGCATGCAGTATCTGTAATGAGCCAAATTGCAAAATGAGCAGTCCAAATGCTATGGGATTTTTACCTCTGAACTCAATACTCTGGTTCTGTAATCAAACATGAATGGTATTAAATAATATAGAACTGTTATCATGGTGAAATGTTCCACTTGGAAACAGATATAGACCAAATTTTATGTCTGTTGGGGCAGGTCGTGCATTTTTGCTGCACAACATGGAGTTTATCTTTTATGTATTTAATGTTTGGTGAAAAACACTGTGCGTCTGGAGGAGACTATTTGTAAGAATTAATAGGCATTTAGTGCTCCCCTCTTTGCATGATAAGGATCCTCACTTTGCAGGAAAGTGGAGGGCAGTGTAATGAAGAAACGATGGCCTAGAACCAGAGCTCAGTGTCAGAGGGTTTGAACATTGTACTAGAGTACAAAGGATCTGTAATTGGGACAGAGTAACACCTGGTAATTATGGCACTGTTCTGCTTCTGCTCCTTCCTTTTATAGAAGCAGAGAGGCCTGGTAGCTGGTGGGCCTGAACTTCAATTTATGACATGAGAGCAGGTGTAATATATGACCTTTTGTTGATGCACATGCATGTTTCATGTTGTTTGGTGGCTGTGTCAGAGAAAAGTCTGGATGAAGGAAGCAGGTGCTGATCTGTCACTGTATTTAATTCAGGATTACACCTACCAGATCCCAATAATGCATCACTGCACCAGAGTCACTGGGGGAGTTACAGCTGCAGAGCAGTGCTGAAATAATCGTAGTTCAGTTTCTTCTTCATATGTGTTTATTAGTGATGGCAACAACCGTATTTGTTGATTTACTTAAATATCACAGCATTTGGCAACTCTCTTTTCATAAATATTTAGGAATCTTCATTTTATATTTAGTTGGGCCCCAATAATCTGTTTTTTTATATTAGTTGTTCATGGTAGAAAAGCACTTTAATATACTTAAGAACGAAGACAAGCGAATTGGAAAAGGTCCTGCTGGCACACCAACATTTGGGAAAGGATGCAGACAGTACATCCATAGACATCTATATTTATTTCCATGCTACAGACTGGCTAAGATATTTTATTCTATGCAAACACTGGCTAGAGATCAATATAAACAAAATGATTCTGGATGAGCAGCTTCAGCTCATTGTTATGGCCATTTTTCATGCAACTGCCTGTTTTAGCTATTGAACAATTGCTGATATTCCTGGCTTGGAAGTATCGGTTACCTTTCTGTGAAGAATCTCACGAGTGAGAAGTAAGTGACAGTGGAAAATTATATACCGTTATGATATAAACTATATAAAAATCATGTTTTTGAGGATAGATCTTTTATTCATAACCATAATTTTCAGGCTGTTGCATCTCTATTTATCATCCTTCATAGCATGTCAGTTTTCACATTTACTCTTTTGGCTCTGCAGTTTGTAGCAGCTCAGCCAGTAAGACAGATACTGAGGATCTTTCTCCACACCTGTGTGTTTTCTAGAACATAAGATAAAACTGTATGGAAACTGCATTAACAAAGTACAGTACTACCAATCCATATTAATAACGTGTAAGAGTAGCCTAAGTCTTTGAAATGTAGTCTACATACAGTCCTTCTATGCGCTGCTTGAAGATCTAGTTGTTTTATTTATTATTATTGATTCTGAATGCAATAGTTATGACCAAGATACTTTTTACATAATGAAGCTACAACTGGATTCAGGGTATTTACAGCCAAGTTTAGGTTCAGTGAAGTTAATATCATGTCTGGTATTTTCATGTTAACTTTAAGTCAAAAAAAAAACCAAAACAAACCAGAACTCCAGTACTTATTGGTTGCACAAAACTAGAAATTGTAATTCCAGGTTGTTGTATATATAGAGATACCACACAGCAAGCAAAAACAATTTCATTAAAACAACCGGATGCAGTTCAAAGATCTACTCCCAACCAAGAAATTATGCGAGTAAACAAGGTAAACGTGATGTAATCTTTTTCCAGCTTTAACTGTTAAGTCTGCAAACAGATAATGGGGCTTATTTTCTCACTACAGTTTTCAGCCATACTTAAAAATTTCAACATCAACTACATGATCTTCCGCAGAGTGTTCTACAATCAGCAAACCTCTCCGACACCTACATTTAGAAGATATTCAATTATCTACAGGTCGCATGTTTCTCCTTTGGAGACACAAAGGCACAAATCTGAAGAAGTCATACATGCATACATATGTATCCCGTAATAGCAGTTAGTGGTAGTATTTTGAAGACTTTTTGTTTACATTATGCACAAATTATGAAAATATCAAGGGAAATCAACAATAAAAAAATTCAATCTCTTTTTCAGATAGAATATCTTAACCCCTTAAAAATTGTTTTATATTACTTGATTAAAATTATTAACTATTACTTTTAATTATTCTATTGCAACTTTTGAGCTACGCTTTATGCAGAACACATTACAAAATGACATCTGTACAAATGAGACTATAGATGGTGCAGATCATTTAGAAGAGTGCATGGTCCTGAAGTATTTTTATAGTGCTTTTTACCAGATGCACATAAAGGATTGACTCAAATGGCTCGTTAGCACAAAAATAAATAATCTCTAATCTTAATTTTACAATAATTTGTTCTCTGCATGAAGAAGAAAACAAATGTTGTCCAAAATATATTGTCCTAGTTCAACAAACACTTAGGCAGAGGAATATTTTTATCACATTACAAATTCTATTAAGTCAGTAGGTCTGAAGGTCCTTAAGGGTTTAAGATAAGGTCTATGTATAAGTGCAGAATCAAAATAAAATCCTAGCCATATTGAAGCTGATTGAAAAGTTCCCTTAGACATCAGTATATGCCTATCCTTAGGCATATACTCACACCATATTCATACTCAAACACTTGCATTTAACAATCTTCCTTAAATTACTTTCCCATTCCATTATTTTAAATCAGCAAAACTGAACAGACATGGTTCTTCCTGTATGTATGAGAAATATACCAACTGCATACTTTAATATTTTATGAGGTCAAATATATTTTAATATGTAATTCTGAAGAGAAATATCCCTTAGCCATAGATGTGGCAACACAGACTATTTTCAAAAAAAAAGGAAAAAAAAAAAAGCATAATAATAGATGAGAAGAAAAAATACAAATAGCTACTTCTGTAATACAGAACAATAGGCATAATAAGCAAGAAGAGAGAGGGCAAAACAGCATTAAAAGTTAAAGGTGCAAGCAGGGAGAAAAATAAGAGAGTAAATACTTTTTGGGCAAAAGAAAACAAAAATCACTCTAAATAAAAAGAAAGGTCATTTTATATTGACCAGAGAGGAAAAGAGAATTGCTCAACATTTATGGGGTTTTTTTGGTCTTTAATATAAAAGAAGAAAGAAGCATGGAACTCAGTGAGATAAATATTAAAGAGGCTTTGGGAATATCTAGCAGCAAAATTAATAAAAAAAAGAAGGTAAAAGAGTATTTAGATAATTTAAATATATATGATTCAGAGGGTCCAAATCATATTCAACCAAAGGATCTTAAGGAATTGGCTGAGCAGTATCTGATCGTTATCTTCCAGACCTCATGGAGAAAAGGTTAGGTGCCAAAGGACTAAGGAGAGATAAATCTTCAGAAGCAAAAAAAGGTAAAAAAATAGAGAATTTCAAGCAAGTTACCACTCCTCCCTACCAAGCAAAATACCACAACAAAAATTAGCAATGCGCTCAAGGTGCACTCTTCAGCAGTTTTGGACACCTAGCAACTGAGGTCTGTGTGTGTTAGATCTGGGATTTAGTTTGGCTCCTGGTGCTGAAGCAGCAAGGCATAAAATGTGAGCAGAGTTTGGAGTCCAGTTCCAATAAGCAGGCTATTCTGGTCCAAAGAATATATGTGATGACTTCAGCAGCATCACCATTTTATTGAACTTCATCCAGAAGTAAAATTAAATGAACTGATAAAACTTCAGGTACTTAAAGTTTACTGTAAAAATATTTAAATGACTTGTTTACCCGAGGTCATTCATTGTCTTTAGATGAGAGACAACTTTTTCTAGAATGGTACCACAGATTCCAAGACAGTATAGAAGATAACAACTGAACCTAGAATCACATAGTTAAGTAATAACAGATAGTAAAATAAGCAATTTCTTACATGATGCATACAAAATACTGCTTTTTTCTTACAAATCATGCATCATGAAGAACTTGCTCAGTTGTGAAAATACGAAGCCAAAATTGTGTTTTGTAGTGTGTTGTGTCTCTACTTAACACCAAAACAATTCTGATAAGACCAAGACATGGTAACCCTGCTGGGAAACTTTAGCAATGAAGAAGTGGTATAGTTAAGTGATTTTTGTTTGGTTGTTTGGTTTCTTTAGGTCTACACCTTGGACAATTAGTCTACTTCTGAAACTGAAATGCAGTTCCTTTTCTGATTTTATCTATTTTTCAAATGGCCTACTGTGAAGAGAGTACTGTATTGCTGGACCTAGGAAAATCAGCATCAAAAGCATCATAGGCACCATGGTTTATATGATAGTATAAAATCTTTGAAGATTGAGTTAGTTTAAGGTAATAAAATAGCAGTCTGATAACCTTTCTGTGATCAAGAACCTTGAACAGCCCTTTCACGAGCCTTGCACAGTCCTTATATGACCTCTGTGGGAGACTAGCTTGTGTTATAAGGACACATGAGAAAATAGGAATTATTCAGCCTTTTCAAATGCATTTTTATCTCTTCTCTATCTAAATCTCTAATTATTTCTAGTCCACTCCTTTCTGTCAAGAAATGAAATTGTTCAAGCTATGATAATCTTTATTAGATGTGTCACAATATTCAACCTTATTTTCAATGGCTTTATTAATACTTTTCTTTCTATCCTATTATCTATTACCATTGTGTAAGTAGAACAAATTATAAACAGCATAAAAAACTTTCTAAGAAACAATATGCAAGTCTTGAATTTTGAAAAATAAACCTTGAGAAATACAAAACATTTTAAGCAGTCGGTGATTCGAATGAAAGAATCTGTAGAGGCAGAGGGAGCTTCCAGAAGAATACATTGTCACAGGGTAAGTCTTAAGCACCAAGGGACACATGCACAAACATGTCACACAAAATACTTACACTGGAGGTAGGGCAATGTTAATGACATTGCACAAGCATTGGGAGAACCTCACCTGAAAGATTTAAATTACCTTAGCTGGTAGATTATGCAATAAGAGTAAAAACCGTAAAGTATGTTCTCTCCTTATATTCATCTTGATAAGATTGCCCTTGGAAGTAAGGAAGTGGAGCAGACATGCTCAACCCTCAGTACCAACACTGACCATCACAAACTGCACCATTTTAGAACACGCAAAACTGTTCATATTCTGTGTTAGCATCCTGTATGTGTTTGGCCATCCTTTCAGTTGGAACTTGCTCTAGCATGTCACTTCTCTAATGACGAGAATTCTTACTCTAGTTTCCAGCTAAAAAGTATTTGTTGCCAATGTAAAACTGTCTGCAGATGGCAATACTTTTAAATAGAATACCCACCCTCTGCCTCTGGGGTTTACCTCTCTCCAGTGTGTTTGTACTCTTCAGTACAAACATCAGTCAGATCATTTTGCAGCCTTTGTTTTGAAAGCTAAGCAAATAAAATTCTTTACATTTCTCTAATCTTATTGGTAGTCCTTTTAGCCTATGCCACTATGGATTAATCTTTTCTGGATGCCCAGAAGTGTTCACCATGTTCAAGATAGGTCCTGTGGCATTGTCCAAGTGCAATACTGTTTCCCTCTCCTGGTACATCCTGATACATCCTAAGACAATGCTTTTCACACTTTACATTGGTCCTTATAATTATCTGATTGCACCTGATGAAGGCTCCAGGTCTCCTTTTGCAGTCTTCGATATCTACCAACTAAAAGCAAAAATTCTTCTGTTTGTCTTTGAACACATAACCTTGCAATGTGTACTACACATCCCATTCTCTTTAGATTTGTCAGATAATCAAATCATCCAGCTTATCCCACACGGTTTTCTAGTCCTCTACTATATTGATGATATCTCTCAAATTTCTGTTTTCAGAAAGTTTCATTACCACATTTTTTTTCCTGCCTGTGCCATGGTCATTAATGAAAATATTAGATCAGCCTTTGAAGAACTCCATTAGCATGCTCCTTCCATTACAATACCTTCCCTTTAAATTGTAATCTCTTCTTTAGATATTTCCTTGCCTACTTTAGATTTCTTGTACTATTCCCCAACTTCTCTAGCTTAGTAGTAATTTCCCAAATGGTATTATATCAAAAACCTTTATGAAGTCCAAATAAATGAGACCTACTTCATTTCTTTTGTCACAAATCAGTTACTCTATCTGAGAGGGAATATCAGATGTTATTAAAGTTACATTTTGCTGGCGGATATTTTTTAGTTTAATTTTTTTCTGCATTTTGATGAAATTTAGAATACTGTTTTCTCAAATTTAACAACTACATGCTGCATTTGCCCACTCTGCACATATTGTTAAAATTTTCATGAGGATTTTTAGTATGCAGAGGCAGCTCTCATGCTCATCGGCCACATTAACACAATGGCTCTTTTGGAGCCATTACAGCTGATCATGCCAATGATCCATGGATTATATACTTTTATAAGGTCTGATGCACTTGCAAACAAAAGGGTTTTTTCCTTTGCATTTCTGTTTCTCAGGAGACATTCTTTCTCCCCACCAGTATCATCCTTTAATATTAATGCAAAGCAACCAAACAAAGGAAACCAAGCCACAAAAATTCTAGCTATGATGATGTGATGAATAGATTTAATCCTGGAACAGAAAAGTAATTTCTGTCTCTTGCTGCAGACTCTTTGTTGTGTTCTGTGCTTCTGTGGTGCAGAAAGGCCTTGATCTACTCTTGGGATCATAAGCACACATGCAAAGTTAGTGCCATTTTTATCCATCCCTCCAAGACAAAATCTGTTTCCTGAGAAGAGCACAGCTGTATTTTTATGTCTTTCTTATCATGCATCACCACTTACCTTAGGTTCACACCATTCCCAAATAAAACTGCCTTCTAAATGGGTTGTTTTACCATCTACCTTTGCTCCTGACCCATCCTCACAGCCATGACCTACTCCAAAATCGAGAAACCTCTGGAGACTTACACGATGTCTGAGAGTGCAGATGATCTAAGTCACCATATTCCGTGCAGTTTTGCTTGTCCTGCCTAAAGGTAATTTTGAGGCCGTGCTTTAAAGCTGGGACAAATCAAGAAGGGAATACGAGAGGAACGGTGCTGCCAGATGGATTTCCCTGCTTGTCCCCTACTAATCCTTTCTGCTGACATGGCATCCTGTGAGGATCCCTGGGAAAAGGCCATGCTGCAGCTCTCAGGTTCTCGCAGGTGTATGTATATATACCTACATATACATGCTATATATATGCCTAGCCTGACTCCATTCTGGAATAAAGCAATGCATTCCCTGGACAGAGAGAGCCCAGCATTGATTTAAGGACAGCATTATGCTATAGAGACACAATGCACAGCCTGGGACAAGTTTCTCCTCCTTCTACATGATCCTGAGCTTCAGTGGTAACTCAGCCAGCCTCGCACTCTCACCTTATCCCAGATTTAGTGCACATACAGCCAGGCTGCACCATTAGTTCCCATATACAAGCCAGTCTGTACCACTTGGCTCAAAAAGACACGTGCTCTTGGTAACACACATAATAAAGACAACACTAATGTAATAAATGACATTGACCAGCTCTAGGGACAGAGGGAAGTCTAATGTTAACAAAGCACAGGGAATTCAGTAAGGGTTTCATCATGCACAGAAACAAAACCCAACCTAATATCAGCTCTATGAAACCACGGATACTGAATCTGCAGTGCTGTAAGTCTGAAGATGATTAATGAGATCCTAGAAGATCCACATAAAACAGCCCTGCTGTAAGCTACCTAAAAGAGCAAGTGTGATTTAACAAAAGAGCTTTAATAGCCTTGCAACTCACAATTCCTAGACTCCTCACCAAAGAGCAAGGGCTTTGTTTGGAACACGCGCGTGCAAAAGACCTCCTGGGTGACCATGGGGCTGGCCCTTCCTTTCCCTGTACCTTTGTTACTCCCCTCTGAAAGGGGCAGTATAATCTGCCTTTCTCCATCCTTTCTCTCCTCTATTTAGATGTTAGTTTCTTTAAGGAAAAAATTGCCTCTCAGAGCAAGGCAGAAAGAGTGCAAGCTCAGTAATAATAACACTGAGACCTAGACATCTCCTGACAAAGGAAGATGATTTTCTCTTTGTCTCCTTGCTCATCAACCAGAGGTGTCAGGATGTGCAATTCCTCCAAGTCTGTTGGCATATAATGGAAGGCTGCATAGTTAGGTAACCACAGGGGCATTCAGTGGCTTTCACCGGGGAATATAAACTGTATTTGAATTAGGATCAACTGACATTCCGGGGCTCCAACAATGTAGGTAATTTGGGCTTGTGTAAGGAAGTAGGAAGTACTTATTAAATGGAAAAAGTTGTGCAGAGTCCTGGCTAGAAAAAGAAGGTATAAGGGCTATTGTCAATAAGTCCTTGAAGTCATCAACCCACTGAATTGGGGGGAAAAAATAACTGAAATGCATCAATAGAAAGAGGGAAACGTGGAGACAGAGTATACTAATGAAAAAATCGTAGTATTGTTAAAGTATAAAATCTAGTTCCATCTGCACTATTGCAGGCAGCTTTGGTCGCCGGATGCTATCAGTCCTGGGAGGGTGCAGTGCAGGAGGGTGCAGGGAGCCACGATAGTCCCAGCTTATAAAAATCTTTGATACAAAGCGATTATGAAGAGTCTGGCTTAGTGGCTTTGGAAGATTTCAAGAACACTCTAATAGAATAGATTTTCAAGGTGACACAGAACTATATGAAGTTACCCTTTTCCTGAGCTAGGGAGAATCCAGCATCTGTGAGAAGTACACAGCTAAATATCACAGTGTCAAGGAAGGCTCGGAGGGGGCACACCTTACTCAGCATCATTTTCACAGGAGATTTCCTCACAATAATCGAGATGATAGGTCAGTCTTGCAGCATATCTCCATTTGCCACTCTACTAGTGAAAGGAGCATTAGTCACTCAGAGGAATTCCCATTATTGGAGCAGCACTGTGTTAGGATATGAAGTTCTGCATCACCTTTTCTCATGTTTACTGTAAAAGAGCAAGACTAAGGGACAGAAGTTGCACAGAGGCATATTAAAAGTAGATGATCTGAGAAACAAGGAAGAGTTCTTTTCTTCTACCAAACAAATGGATTCTTCTCTTGCCCAAGTACATAGGTTCTGATGGGGTAATCCTCCAATTTGAATGTTAAAATTCACTGTTGACCTTAAAGTTTTTGTCTCTCTACAACAAGCTTCAGCACAGCAGATTTTTGTGCTCTCATTTCCTCTTCTATCAAATTTTTCATTTACTGTTCCAATCCAATATGTACTTTCCTTACACAGATCGGCAATCTATTCTCAATTTCCTAATTAGAAGTCATCTAGTGATGAAATGAGATAAAATCTTCCCCTTCCAAAGATCAGCCATTCCCTTATCTGTCTTAAAACGCTGTAGATTGCTACCTGCAGTGTAATATGGCAGTGCAGTCCCAGGGATCGGAGCGTGCTTTTCAGACAGTTGATCTCAGTTACCTGCAGATCTGCATGTTACTCTCTGAGTAAAATGAGCAATAGAGACTTACATGTAGAGAACAGATTGTTTTGCATTCTGACTCTTTGTGTCTTGCATTAAAAACAGGCACTTGAGAAAGCTATTAATACAGAAATTCCTAGCAGAGGAGGTTTTCTCCTAAGGTTCATCGTTGCTGATTTTTCAGGATGTCCTTTCCTTGCATTGCACTGATAGCACCCTAAGTAGCTGCTCAGTAGCATTAGGAGACAATATTTCTATCAAACATTTTGCGAAATTATCTGATAATGTTTTCATCTAGAAATAAATAGAATGACTAACCCCAAAGATCTTTTCTGGAAAAAAAAAAGGCTAAAATAGGAGTCTTGGTTCCATATATTGAGAAAGGAGTTGGCTTTTTCTGTGTAGATGTGTGAGTCTTCTCAGATATGTAACCATTACAATTTCACATGTTCTGTGATTGCCATGAAGTTGATAAGGATTAAAAATACGTATTGCTCCTTATAGACTTTTAGATACTTGGAGCATGAGCATACGCTAGTAAGAGTGATTTGTCTGACAGTGCAGCAAAAACTAACCATTGTGGCGGGCTCAAGTTTAGGAGTTACTGTACTGGCAAACCAACAGAATTTCTCATTCAAATCTCTCGGAAGGAGGATTACATTCTAATGCTGCTTTTTAAAATTAATGGAAACAAAAACATTTTATGGAATGAAAACAATGCAAAGTATTGCGGGATTGGATTTGCTGATTAATACCTTAGAAGCCTCTGTGTACAGCTGATTTTACTTGGACAGCTACAGAAGACAGTATTTTTGTATAGTTAATAGTAACAGCCCCCAGACCTTCGTTGTTCATTAAAATGATTATGTGTTTTTGTTACTGTACTAACCAAAATATAAAATATTAAAAGCTAAATATATATAATATGGGATCTACAGATATAAAATATTAAAAGCTAAATATATATAATATGGGATCTACAGACCTGAAATGAAAGTCCTCCTCTTTTGCCATCTGGTATGATTGAAATTATTGAAGTTATTTCTCGAAGAGAGTATTAAAAAGGCACAAAATTCCACTATTTTAGAACCTTTATTATTCACGCAATCACAACTGAGTATGAGAAACATCTTCTAAAGCATGTGTGCAGGACTTGGGTACCTAACTGTGACTTTAGACACTCCTATCCACATTTAGATCCTCAAATTCGTTATTCAGTTACCACCTGAAGTCTGCAGATGTAAAACTTGTCCACCATGAAAGTAATAATTGATCATGATCAGAAATGCCTTTGACAATGCTGAACAGCTCAGAGTCTCTTTCAAACCTGCTGAGAATCAAAACCAGAATGTTCCCATGCCCAAGATGAAGACATGAGACATTCATATTCAGTTTTCCCTTTCCCTTGAGGATGATTTGACCCTGAGAATTCTATCACATTGTCCTCCACACCCAATTACTGGGTATTCTAAGAGAGGAGACTCCTCTCTTGAATTTGTAGCTCTTTGCATGGCAAAACTGAATATTAATTTGGCCAAAGATAGAGGAGAGGAGAAACAGAGAGAGAAACAGAGAGAAGGAGAGAAATAGTGAGCCCGGTTAAAATCTGTCTCTGCACTTGGGAGAGAGGAGTCCTAGGTTCTTGCTACAATTAATGGTTATATTTTTTAATTAAGTAGGCTTTGATAGAGGTCATGTAAAATGGAAATGTCAGCAGTCAAAATTTGAGAGCACATCTCAAAATTGGGTAGGCTACTGGCAAACAGATTTTTCTGGGAGACCAAAGATGTGTCTTAAAAATCTTAAGCTGCAAGGTATTTGAGTCTGGATTTTCCATATCCTCTTCTAACCTCTGAGCACTTAGATAAAAAGTGGAAACACAACCACTTCGTCTGGATGTATTTTGTCAAAAGGATCTGAAGCAGAGGTCCAATCTGTCACAGTCTGCAAACCTCTGTGAGAGAAAATTGCCAGAAAAGAGCAGAGTTTAGATCATAGGGTTTTTTTTTTTCCCTTAGTATTTACTAAGAAAAATTACTTTAGGCAGCATCTTATACAACAAGCCAGGTTTGAAGGGTACCTCATTCTTCCCTGGCAATGCCAGAAGGAGAGTAGTTAGTCTAGTAGGGAACCGGATGCTCCAAGAGTAAGCCAAAAAATAGGCACTACATACGGAGCCTAGGTCACCTTTGTGGAAGAGTTATTAATTATTTAGTGATTCTGAGGGATTCTGCCAACTGCAGTTGTCCTGATGAATTTTTAATAAATCCCTATTAACATAAATGGGAAATATAAATTGCTTGCATTATGCTATATGCAGTGGTAAAGATGGAACTCTGCACTAAGGTTCAAGATCTGCTGCTCCCCTAATGGAAACTGCCAGCTGAATGATCCAGTTCTCCTGGGAATGTCCCGAAAAAATAAAATCTTTTTACCATGAAGGTGTTTTATTTCACAGTTGCCAAAAAGCACCTCAAGCACTCAGTCTGTATCTGAAGAACTGACAAAAATAAACAGTATTTTAGTGATCTGCTCCAAAGATTACCCGGAGAAAGGTACATGCTAATAGACAAGTCTGTTGAGCCAAAGGGACTTTGTATCATAAAACATCTGGCCAAAAAAAGCCTTTTATTAGGGGAGTTTACATTCTCCTGAAACACAGTACTTCCTGGAGGTGTTTTTCTATTTAGATTCTGTTGTTCCTGAACAATAGTTTAAGGGCAAAAAAAACATTTATTTAAGGATTTGTTATCACTAGAGAAATTCCAGTGCTTTCTGTTTTCACAGGAAAGTATTTAACAAGTTTTTGCATTAAATTAGATTTAAAATTTCTAGGATGGTATTCTGTAATATATTTCTATTTATATTAGACTTTCTTTATTTTGACTTGTGACTGGACAGTGAGTCAGCCACAAAACTAAACTGGACATGGAAAGACCTTCATCCCAAAGCAGACGGAAAGGTTTTAAATCCAGAAAAGCCAACATTTACTTGAAGAGAAAGTACAAATGAAAGTTTTAAAATAAATAAAACTCTAGGTAGCTGGGGAGGACAAAACTGCAGTAAAATATCCTGTGCACAGGTATCCCCTGCGTTCTGTCCTTGCAGGCAGGTGGTTGCCCTGTAACTTCCTCACAGTTGAATCTTTCTATAGCAAACTTGCTTTACTATTAACCCAAAATAGGTGTAATCACTAAGCAAGGTAAATCTCTTCTACCTAGTGAGATTAAATTAAGCATTAGGTTGTCAATGCAGTTTCACAAAGTGTAGAACATTTCATTTCAAATAACTTATTAGCTTACACGATATGGACTGTTGGAGAGCCATAATGTTGCTTTCAGGCTGAAGACTGGAAACTAAGTGAGCAAGAGCTGTCCAGATGTCTAATGATGGAGGGAGAAAAAATCTAACCAAAGATGTCAATTTGAAGTTAAAATTAACTGTGCCTACATAATGGTATGCATCTCAGCTGATAAATTCACTTTAAAAACAGTTTGTGCTTTGCTTAAAGCTGTACTAATTCTGTATTAGTAAAAACAGGGAAAAATGTAGCATAGATTGTATATAAACAAAGCTGTGGAAATGCTACTGCTCCTTCTTTAAAGATACAACTTTATTGATACCAAAGAAATTCTCGGAAGTTACCTCATTTTGCAGAATACTTAACATGATTTCCTGCAACAAACATAAACAGAGGAACATGTTCTATGGAGTATCCATCCAAAGGAGTTATAATGACTATGTATAAAGCTAAAGACTATATTAAATTACTGCTTGCTTTTGTAGTCATGGCCTTATTGGAAGCACAAGCTCACGGTAGGAGGTCCAAAGACAACGTGAAGCCCATGGGCTGCAGGGCACACAGGTTTACAAATGGCCCTGGGCAAATCACTTAATCTAAAGGAGTCCAAGAATGTCTACCCGTGTATAATAATAATTCTGCTTTTTTCCTGTCCTTTGCCTGCCCTGTCTATCTAGATTTCAGGCTTCTGTACTGAGGGGTACAGCAGGGTCTCCAGCAGTTCTGTAATGTTTCTTCCTCATTATTGTAGGCTGAGAACTTGCATTATGGTCACTTAATTTTCTCATTTATTATCGCAATACCAGAGCACATTATAATGTCAAATCATAGGAATGTGAGGTAACGTTTATGTTTCTCTGCTAGCACAGCTGCATATGGTAGCTCGGTGCTCAGTGTATAGGAGGGGGAAGGACAGTAAATAATAAGAGAAAATAAAAACAGATTTAAAAAGAACATAACATTTTGGTAAGGATTTTTTTTTATAGTCATGGCTTTGGGGAAAATTACTTTTATGACCAGCTTTTCAGCAGTCCTGCTCAAACGTGCCTATAGTGTTTGCAGGTGCAACCATTTGTATGCAAGGCACAGCTTTTTTTAGGAAAAGCTTTCTCCAAGCTAAGAGCTTCTTTTTGCTTCCTACTCAGTTTTAAAACACAGGTATTCTAGCTTAACCTCCAGCTGAGCTCCTTAAGCTTTGTGGTTGGGAGAGCAAGAAAGGCTCAGCA
The DNA here is from genome assembly GCA_013389825.1 of Crypturellus undulatus. NCBI lineage: Eukaryota > Metazoa > Chordata > Aves > Tinamiformes > Tinamidae > Crypturellus > Crypturellus undulatus. Next base: position 18,362 of record VWPW01032649.1, on the reverse strand, counting down.
TCTCGGCTGCTAAACTTCCTGAGAAACCCAGAACTAAAATGTCCTGAATGGCACAGTGGATGTGACCAGGTGCAGAGGCTTGTAAAATCTGGCCTTAATATCCTGATGGTTCTGTCTAACTTCTCTCAGGTTATTCTCTTCCTCACTTTTTTCCTCCCTCCTCCCCATCTCTTTGCCTGTATGCAGACATGTATGTGCATGAGTCTAAGTTTATATGGGTTTGTATATACACATAGCAACACCTCCGGAGAGACACAGACTAGGTATTTCAAGAAATGCAAATCTTTCCTATTCAGTCATGATCTGCCTGCAAGCAATGTGTTTAATCATGCTAGAAAAGGCACATGTTGATTATTTTATTCAAATAAAAGGAATTGAACTTAGAAATCCAGAAAGCTGATTGCTGGGGTTGAGAGCATATATTTATAAACAATTAATGGCTTGCTTGTTTTTTTTGTTGTTTTTTTTCTCTCCTACACATTTTTTGCCTATGACAAAGTACTCCCTGTACAGTGCTCACCAGCTGTATTATCAAATAGAAAGAAATAGATGAAAGAAAAAGCCACAGAGTTTTGGAGTATACTTATTCTCTGCCCACACAAAACCATTCTCTCCTCCGTTTCTCAGTGGGCTGTAATTTCCCCTTGCCCTTTGGAAGAAAGCAGAATTGTGAAGAAAATTGTAAACATGTTGAAGAATTGGTCATGAACTGCCACTATATTAGAGTCCTGTTGTGTCACAGCCTGTATGTGCTGACTATGTACACATATGCAGATCGGGAACACTTGCCTGAATGTGGAGGAGGGCAGGAACATTTTTCATATTTCCATTGAGCTTTAGGCTCATACACTTTTAAAAAAGGATGGATAAGGAAGAAAAAAATCATGTTCGTTAAGTTTTTAAGCTGTTAGTGTCAAGTTGAATCTATTGTCCTTTTTTTGTCTCACACAGACAACCATACACCTTCTCTCCAGCTGTTTAGAAATAAGCAGTGTTTCTTGGAAAACAGGGATTTGTCAAAAGAAAAAGTGTTCACAGGAATATACCAGGTCTTTTCATAGGTGAAAGCAAGGTCCTGGGCTGGGAACATTGCTTCTCTTCTTTCCCTTGTGGGCAACTCACTCACTTTGGAAAAAATGGTGCAACTTGGAGTAGAGAAGAGCTTGGATGAACTTTAAAGATTTTGGTAGCTAATGCTCATAGCATTAAATTAATGGATTCTCCCCTTCACCTCTTCATTTCTCATCAGGACAACTGCCAAGTATTTCACCAAAAGTATTGAATGTTCCAAGAAAGTCATGAAATAATGGCAGGATTAATGGCTGTTTTTCAGTCAAAAGCATCCATCAGTACCAGAGTTCTTCAGTCAGCCAGTGTTTGCATTGCAAACCCACTCTACTAATGGAGCCACCATCGTGGCATTGAGAAATGAGTTGTTAAATGAAGACATCTGATCTCAGAAGCATGGGTATAATTTCCTATCAAGTAACTTCCTTTGTCTGTTGGGTTTGGTAGTCATGGTGTGTTCTTGCATTGAGAGTTGCTAGCCAGCACATTCTTATCCCTCCTGCTTCAGCTATACAAACACCAGGAAACTGCCCAGCGATGGAGCAGTCAGTTGTCTGTGAGATGCTCTTTGTCCGGCTCAGCAGCACACAAGTCACACAACTGATGAGCCAGTTCCTCCTCATTCATGTCTGATGATGAGGTCCAAAGACTTAGTAAAACATGGAAATCTCTTGTCTTCTCTTTTGGCCATGGGGATAATTCTACAACTCGTGAAACCTGTTTCTCCAGGAATTCTTAACCCATAGCAAAATACCGGTTTCTTTATAGAAGCATGTTGTTGTGCTGTCATCTAGTGGCAAGGATGAACTAGACGTCATTTGTTGAAAGTGACGGACAAGGTGTCCCCTCGTTGGAAATAACTGCGCAGTGCTCAGAAGTTGTCATCTTTGCCACCTGCAGTATCACCACTGAGGTCTCCTCCTCTGTTTGTGCCGTGCAAGAAGATCACTGTTGTTTAGAGCCTATCAAATGGGCTGTCCAGTGAAAACTGTTTGCTGCGAATGATGGGTTTTATTTTATGCTACAGAGTCCTTAGCTCCATCTTGTCATCCATCCTGTCCATTAACAATCTACAGACAAAAACTTTGAGGTGGATTTTAAACAATAATTGTTTTTTAGATATTTAAATACCACTACTTGGGCACTGGCAGCATAAGGTATGTGTAATTAAATCTACAATTGTGCAAGATCAAGATTTTTTTCCCTGCACATAAAGCTTCTTGCAACAGTCCTTCCTCTTGTGCGTATGTTGTTAACTGACTCTAGGGGAAAAATCAAAAATGTCGTAACTCAGCTACTGAACTATGCTTTACCAGGAGAAAACAGACAAATATCTTCCAGAATGACCCACACTTGTTCAATGTTTAGCAAACCCATTGTTGTCAGTGGACAGATGCGCTGCCATTGATTTCTAACGACTTTGAACCAGCTCTAAAAGCTCAGGTCTATGTATGCCAAGAAAGATTATATTTTTTTGTCCTTAACTTACATTGGCAATGATATTATTAATACATTTACAGTCCTGGGTCTCTTCAGACTGCAATTGCAATGCTTGAATTCATCTCTTGCATCAGTTTTTGTTAAATTCTTATGAAACTATGTGGAAAGGGTAGCGCTTTAACAATTAAACTGTTTACACATCTGCACTACTTTTTTTGGCTTCATCTACTGAACATTTCTCCCTAGACCTCTGGCTTGGCTGGACTAGATTAGCCCGTTGTAGCATATCCTGTGCTCCTTGAAATGCTGGTCACATTAGCATTTTGATAAGAAGCCTGGCAGCTACTTTCCAGGACTTACTATCGTCTTTATAGATGGAGTTTCTTGTATGGCTGGAGTGGCTGGAGAACAGTCTGTCAGATAAATGTGGGCTCTTCATAGTTACCAGACTCTGGAAAGGACATATCCACGCATAATCCCCACTGCAGAGCACCAGCATCAAAGGAGCACTTTGCAAATACATAAATGGTTTATTTTTTTCCCTACCAAATAGAGTCAGAAATAACTAATGTTAAGATTCCTTTTTATGAGGCAGTTGGACATTGGTGTTTATATTGCCCCATCTTCCCACAGCGCAAACTGTGCTCTATCTCTCTGAATTTCAGGGCCCTTCAGTTCAAGCAAGCACTATAAAAAGATATCTAAATCTCCAGGCAAACAGAAAAATGTGTTGATGTGTGTCACTGGAAGGGGAGCACTTAAGTACATGCTTAAACGCCTTGCTTCTCTGAGGACTTCAACAGATTCTCAGAAGAAAAAGAATGGTGCTCTACATTTATGACCTTTCTTGTTTTGTCCAAGTCTCAGACCTCTATCCCCATAGCAATAGAAAATATTAATGAGGGTAAGAAACATTCTGTTTTCCAAATTAATTGTAATTAGTCAGAGGCAGTGAATGAACGACCTTTCACATTGGAATATGATAAGAGATTTGTTTTTAAATATATTCCAGAAGAGATTTAGTTTATTTTTGGCTCAGAATTTCATCTTCCTAAGGTGCTTTGTAGAAATAAAATTGCATCCTTTTAATTAAGAAATTGAAAGACAAGCTCTAACAAGGTCAATCAGGTTAAAACAGCTGCCTCCTCATTATAATGTAAATGCTTCTTGTGGTAACTTACAGTATCTTGAAATAGTAAAGGGTTCTATACAAGTAAAGTGTTCCAATAAAAATAGATAGGCTTAAGTTAAACATACTGAGTAAAAACATATGTGCTTTTAAAGAAAAAGAGAGCTAAACTTTTATACAGATTCAGAAAATGCAGGCACTGTGTTAATAAGAGTTAAAAAAGATGTAACATTCATACATCCGAAAGAGATGGGTAGGCTGCTCCCAAACCCCTTCAGTGTCACCTCAAAACATTTGGTCAGGGCTTTAAGGGCAATGGCACGTGTAACAAAGACCGGGTTAAAGCAGTTCTGACATTGCATTCTGGAATAATTTTTGAATTATTATTTATAATTCCTTGTGAATTCGTCATTCCTCCATCAGGATAGACTAAAGAAGGAAAAAAAAAAAAAAAAAGAGGGCAAAGAAGGAAGGATTTCTTGAGTCTGACTTGGCCCTGTTTCCGCACTCAATTGCATGTGAAAATAAAAGCTAAATTATTCCATTTAATGTCACAATCTTCTCTCAGCCTTCAGCCATCTAGTTTATTTCCCTTTGTCTGGGCATGGAAGGAGGCCTATAAAATTCTATCCTTGGTATCATTCCTTTGTGCTAGTAGTTCTTGTTTTGACTTCATTCTCTCTGAAGATACTCCTGAAATGTAGATCACTGCTACTGTTACTTACTGAGTGAGGCAGCTTTCACATTTTCCCTGTTTCATCTCTTCTTCATCATAAAGGAATTTTTTGCCAATACTCATTCCAGCTCTGCAAAAGATATTAAAACTTTTCTCTATTTCATAAGCATGTTCAGCTTTGGCTTTACAGATATTCGATCTTTTCAGTACAAGGGCATCACCACAGAGTTTTTAGTATAATTTACACAGTTTGCTAACATTTACCTCTTACAATGGATCTCTTGCAACGAACTTTGTGGCAATGACTGTTTATTTTTTGCATTTGGAAGAAAAAAATCTTTTAAAATACTGTCCACATCGTAGAGATGAGTTTGTTTATATGTTGAGGAAAATGATTTTTAACATATGTAGTTTTCTTTATTACATGAGAGCGCAAATCCTGGTTCCACAAACCCTCTGTATAAATTCTTACTTATGTTCAGTGTATAAACAATACCAAAAGAATGCTCTAAGTTAGAGTATTTTATATGCAACTATATTTGTANGTTTATATGTTGAGGAAAATGATTTTTAACATATGTAGTTTTCTTTATTACATGAGAGCGCAAATCTTGGTTCCACAAAGACCCTGTATAAATTCTTTCTTATGTTCAGTGTATAAACAATACGAAAAGAATGGTCTAAGCGTATTTTATATACAAACATATTTGTATATGCTGGGATAAATATATTTGTATTTGCTGGACACAACTTCCTGAGCTCGTCATGCTGGATTCCGCGATGGTTGCATGATGAAGTCACTGGGACGTGGGAGTGCACTCAGGTCAGGGCCCAAAGCTTTATACTTCATCCAAATACCATTTTGGTTTGGCCCTATTTACTGAAACGCAATCTATCCTGACGCAGAAGCACTATCAATAAATCAAGCAGAAATGAATGTTCTACTACGAACTCCATCGTTGAGCAGCCAGCTACAAATGCTACGTTACCAACTTTTTTTTTTTTTTTAAGTACGAGGACAAATCATTAGATCGAGAACTGAGCTAAGGTTTGTGGCTGTAGAAAGAAATCCAAGAGTAACTTGCATGCATTCACATCTACAATGAGAACAGAAACAGCACAAATACTTTATTTCATTGCCTTTGATGATGGCTACAGGAAAGGTTCTCCTGACTCAGCCTATGATTTGTGAATACTTTATGCAAGTCTGTCTTTGTAAGTAACAAGGCTTTTTACTCCAGTGATTGATCTGTGCTGTTTTCATGGTCATAATTAATTCTGTTGTATGCCACCATGAAAGCTATGTTATAGGCCTGCAAGATTTTATTGCCTAGGAAGGCTGATGGATGCATGGACTAAGCCTTTTCTGTGAGAGTAAATAAATGTAGTGGTATTGACTTTGGGAAAGCTGTTCTGAGCTACCACAGCCAAGAAAGTGGCCCCAGGTTTCAATCGTGGGGCTTTTTTATTATTATTTTCTCGTAGGCTCCATGACTTTCCACTGTCTCTCTTCAGTCACTGAAGAATGGTGATAAGATGCAGTGGGTCTTATCAAAGCCCTTATAGCTGGTCAGTGCAAATGTCTCCCAGCTCATCAAAGTGTCCACGTAGACATAGTGACTCATACAATTCATACAAACAACCCATTTTGGCCTGAACAGTCTNTCAAAGTGTCCACGTAGACATAGTGACTTCATACAAACAACCCAGTTTGGCCTGAACAGTCCTTGAAAAGAGGGCATGTTCTCAGCTTCTGGGTGGAACTCTGTGGGATACCAATTCCTCATGGCATTTTTATCAAGATACAGAATTTTCTCCATCTCCAGTCTCAAGTCATGGAACTGAAAGTAAAGATTTAAATTAGTGCATCAAGAAGGCAAGTAAGAAGCACCTGTTGCATCAAGTAACGCAATGCAGAAGGCGTTTGCACTGCCAAACGCCCACAGCTCCTCACTGCCAACTGGAAGCAGCAAATCATGACTGTAGGGAAGCTCAAGGCATGCCAGGAGGCGAGAGGTAAGGGCAAAGACTGTAAACAGGGCAAGAGGCTGATCCACTTTTAACTTTTCAACACAAATGGTAACTCAGGAAACCACTGAAATTTGGGCCTTAGAGGTGTGTGAAGATAAGGAGGGAGGGGTATGAGAAACCCAAGCCACATGAGCATTTCTGCTTTGGACATGAAACAAGGAATGCTTGTAATGCCTATATTTTCTGCCAGTGATTAGTTATCTTTTCTTTTTTTCCTATCAGGAATTACACCAAAATATGGAATGTGAAAACCACACTTTTAAACATACATCAGTATTAGGTATTAGGGGATTGGGTACCCAGGTTGTAAAAGCAGAAATTAGATAAGAAAAAGATATACCCACAAACCACTGAGAATTAGGTCAGCTTGAATTTTATTGTTCTACTATTAAAACAAAGTAGTGAAATTTAACATTAGTCAAAATCTGCATTTTTCTGCCTCTAACAGACAACTACTTAGTAGGCATTTGCTACCAAGCGTGACTTACTGCCTGTATTAATTTAATGGGAATGTAATTGTGTTGTAAAATACAAAGTCTCAGGTAACCTACTATGACATTTACATTTGATTACCATATCAATGGCTGTTCCTTTGCATTACTGATACATTTCGTGGTGTTCTTTGAAAAGTGCAGAGATATAATGCACTATGTAATATTTCAAGCCAAAAATCTCCTTTAGGAAGGAGCTACAGTGGTAAATGGCTCTCTAGTGTTGGAGCATCTTAACTGGAATGCCTCATTTTTCTTTTTCTTTTTTTTAATTTAAACAATTATTTGTGTAGCTCATTGTATACAAATAATCCTACTTCTTTTCTGTTGCCAGCGTCACAGATGTCAGATGCTGGAGCAAGGCAGCCAAGCTGTGTTAAGGTAACCCTGTTCCACTAGTCTGTCAGTGTGCTGTGGCCCTGCAACATATATTTTTTTAATATTCTTACGGCTTATGCCACGAGATATGTAGCAAGGAAAAGAAGATAGCAGGCAATATGCAGCTGCCTGGGGAATGCTTTTCATTAACCTAGAGCACTAGTAATAAAGCTAAATTAGACTTAAATATTTCCTGAAGCACCCTGTAATTATTATTTTGGGGAACAATTTCATTAGGAAACAGATGTTTTATATCAACTAGTTCAGGTCAACCATCAGAAAAGATATAATTTGCCATGTTCCCTACAAACTATACATTTTTTTTTATCTGTCATTTAATATTGTCCAGAAATAGCTTCCAGACGTCTTCAGATCAACCATTTCACGTTAATTAAATAGGTTATTTTTCTCGGCAGAAGAATGCACTGAAACAGCGATATTTCCTCTTCTCCTCTTCATAATCAGAAATGCCAACTCTGCCATGTGCTGGGATGTAACTTACACAGATTCTCCCTAGATACATATATATATACAACACATATTCAAGATCTTTTTAATGCTGTAGCTTTAATTTCATCATAAGTGTTTGGAACATGCTGAGTCTCTGAACAACTGCCTGTATAGAACAAATTTTCCCTGCCAATGGCAGTTTCCTGCCATCTTCAAGTGACAGCGGTGCTAGGGGAGAGCAACCTACTGCTGTTATCAGTAACCTCGGGCTACCCCTTAGCGAAAGTTTCATTTCCGAGACCTGCAAAACTAGGGCCTAGGACTTAGTCTTGCCCTTAGTGAGGTTCTCAGTAGGGTTTTTGATTACTTGCTGCAATGGGAGCAATTGCCCATTTCTGTTACAAACCCCTAAAGCCACAAGAAATACAACAAGTTGGGGTTGGCCCTGTTCTGTTTTCTGAAGGTTTTCTAATCGGTGCAGCCAAATAACTGCTGCAAGACTCTTTTTTTTCTGAAGATTTGTTGCTAAGTGGGCAGCCTCACATAAATTTAAGCCCAATAAACTAAAATGTGATCCTTTGAACGGCATGAACCCCTGAGACTGGCTCACATCCTGACCGCTGTAACGTGTCAGCGTCTTCAGCACAGTCACTGTGTCCTATGCAGATGACACGGGCATGGGTGGGTGGATCCCCTTGGTGGAAAAGTGCCCAGCTTGATCCTTCTGAGATTCCCAACACTGCCTGCAGGCATGGAAAACATACGGGCTTGTTATTACTCTCACAAAGGCTTCAATGGATCACCAAGATCCATTTAAGTGACTGTTATGGAGTACATACAGGTCCACCACAGCAAAGCATCTCACAGACATCGTGTGTCTGCAGGATTTGTCCCAGCTTCACTACCTGAGCCTTCACTTCTGTTTCTCTCGTTCTTTCTGTTTTCTCAAAATGAGTGCAACCCAAATTCATTGTAGCTGCACATCTGCGCAGTGTTATTGCTTCTTCTTTCAGTCCTCAAGAAACTTGAGTCCATGAAAACGTTCACCTAATCAGCAAAAATGTATCAGGGAGTGAGTTGTTCCTGGAAGACGTGGCAAATGACTTGCTTTACACTGGGAATGTCTTCATGGGAACTTACAGGCCATGTCTTCACCGGGAGTTGTAGTTGGGTAGTGTTCTAAAGGAGAATTTTGGAGATCTGAAATTTAAATGAATTTGTACCACATATTTAGTGTCTGTATTATATGTTTTTTACCTGGAGTTTTTATAAAGGTAATAGAGTAGAAACTCAGAAATACAGAACTGTTTTAATGAGTTTCCTGAATAGATGGTCTTGGCATTTCAAAAATCATCTCATGTAATGAAGTTTTTCTTTCTTTGAAAGTGAAATGAAATTAGTTCCCAGCCCAAATGGTATTTTTGCTGCGCATTTTGATAGGCACATTTGATCCCTGGGATTTCTGACTTGTATCTTCCCCTATACCCAAACTGTGTATAGGGCAGTGAGTTTGGTGGCAAAGATTTTGTTGCAAAAGTGCGTTTACAGAGCAGGAAGGAAGCAGGCCTGCAAAGTCTGACTGCAGAGCTGTCAGGCAGCAGAACCAGCGCACTACATGGTTAATTATTACTTCAGTGCTGGAACACTTTGACCAGCTATAATTACCCAATTCTGAAACTGGAGCGATGAAACCTCCGCAGAGCTCCCCTTGCTGCGGGGCCGGGCGGGAGGCACGGCTCTGCCCCGCGCTCCCCAACACGCTCCTGCCTCCCTCGCCTCCACCAGGACCTGATCCGCCCGGCTCGATTCCCCCTTTGGCTCACGCTGCCCTCGCAGAGACTGGATCTGGTGCGCAATCCCCCATTCCCCCTGCACGGTGCTTTATTAATGTTAAGCTTGGCATTAAGGCAGAGCGTTGCTATATCTATAGCTACGTTCATCCAAGCATATAAAAGTACTTATAAATATTAATGTATTAAACCTAATAACACCCCTAGGAGGTAGATAAGAATTTCAGCATATATTTTACTGATGGGAAAACATATAAAGGACCAACTTCAGACAGTGGTAAAAGGCTGGGATGGCGAACAGTGTCATTAAGAGTGAGTGTGGATCAGAGAGGGATCGTGGCTTGCCTGTATCCTACACCAAGATGCTGGCAGCGAAATCCAGGAGGACTAGTTTCTACCAGTCTTTTTTCTTCTTTCTTTTTGCCATTATAATAGAACTCGGACATTGCAATTAAAATTGAAGGCTCCATAGTGCTAGGTACTACAGTGGAACATGATAGAGCCCCTGTCCAGTAAATAAATAAATAAATAAATAAATAAATAAAACCCACTGTCTAAGTCAATGAAAGAGAAGGTTTAACAAGGGAAACAGAGGACAAAGCAACTCTCAGTGGAGACAGGAGGACCTGTCTCTAGACAGAATTCCTCTCCTTTGCATTAGTCTGCTGGTTGCTTCCCCTTCCTTCAGATTAAGCACAGGCTACAACTCTCCTTGTAGCGCTAGGGAAAGGTTACTTGTAATGTTTTCTGATCTCCAGCATGACAAGGAGCAACTCAAAAGAATAAAAGGCAAAGTTGAAAGCAATAGTTGAAAGGTGAGAATTACATGAAATCACTTAAACTTAATTCTGAAAATCCAGGAGTGTTTCTTGCTTATGAAAGAGTCACATTCTGAAAGTTGTCATATTCGAGGTTAAAAGCGAAGATTTTGCTAACTCCAGCATGCAGCTCTTCGGGAGGGAAAGGAATGGATGTCAACCTGTGTCAAGGCTGGTGTATGAGTGCGCAGGAGACCACTAAACACAGACGTGTGTGCGGCGGGTCGGGAGGATGGCAGCAGATCCCAGTGTGGGCAGTGACAGCAGACCGCCTGCAACGGGGTAGAAAGGCCACTGCCTTGGGCTGGTTGGCTTTTAGCTGTACATATTGCCCTGGAGGAGCCCAGAGGCACTCGACCAGCTCCAGTCTGTGTGCAGATGCACACTGGTAACAAGACAGTGGTCTGCAACCTAACAACGGGCTTGTTTCTTCCCTCATAAGAACAATTAATAATAATTGAGAAGTCCTGTATGGAGGGAATTTATAACCTATTCATTAGAATGTGGTTGTTGCAGTTAAGCACGCACACACACACAAATAATAATAATAATAATAATAATAATTAGTCTTGATCCACTAAGGAAAAGACACACTTCCTTACAAAATCATTTCTGCGGCAGTATTGTTTATAGCTATATTTACTGCTAGAGAAGTAATTATGAATCAGCGTTTGTGCAGTATTGCACTAAGTGTACGATGCGTCAAGATCTGCTGTAGAAGAAAAGACTTTTCCAGGGCTCACGTTCACACTGCAGGACGTGCTGAGCGGGACCAACACTGCGGATCTCTGTCGGGCAGACACCAGCCCTCACCCGGCCGGCGCGCTCGAGCCTGCAAGTCTGAGCAAATCCGTCAGCTTTGCGGTGGGAAGAGAACCTAAACTAGACTACAAATAACGAGGTGTGGTACCTTGGTTAAAATGAACAACTTCAGGCAGCTGATATGAAGGCAAAAGGATGTGATGTGACATAGGTTGGTATTATTTCATTATTTTTGTGCTGGAACAACTCAGCTCAAGGAAACTAAAATATATGGACTAACAGAAAGCTCTTGGGAGACCCTGTAGTGGCACTTTATTGGAAACAAGGGAAAGATCTTTACTTTCCATTTTATGCAGAAGATTTTATTCATCTCCTCCACCTGCATCTTTATTTCATAGGAAATAGAGGCCATTTTTCATCTCATCCAAGACCTGGCCAGCTTCTCAACACATTAGCATCTTTACAGTTTCAGTACAGTTTCCGCTTGGAGTTATCTCTTCTTTTTATTCCACTACCTCCAAAAGGCAGATTTACTTGCATACTCACAGTGACATCACAGGATAAAAAAAAAGGGTACCTTGCACTGGAAATCTGCATTTATTAAGCAGTGAGCATAACGCTGAAAATCAAAGGTTGCTTTCTGGTTTGTGTGCTATTAGGTTACAAATGCAACATTTGCAGAAGATGATTTTCTGGCAGAGAAGCAATAGATAAAGCAGTGGGAAGTCAGTGGTTGGGTTTTGACTTAAATTAAAATAGAAAAGAAATTAGAAAATCAGTATAGCATAAGAAGAGTTTGTTGCATTTGTCTGTACTCCAAACATCACTTCCATAGATTATTTTACCATTACCCTTAAGACAGTGATGATTTCAATTTAATTTAATGAAGATGATGATAGAACTTTTAGGATAGTAATTTTTGCAGAATCACCTCATCTTGCAGTTCTTATCTCTGAGTGTCAGGACAGGAAATCTCAAAAGTAGAAACCTAATATTTTAATCTGATTACTGTCAGAGAGCAGATGATTTAAATTGTGACAAAGCCAAAGCAATGGGAACAGAATGGGGTGGGGAGCAAGTGCAAAACAGACAATATTTCAGTCTGATGGCATCACAAAAAGCTCAGGGCTTCTCAAAAATGTAGCGAAAATTGCTTTTTAGCTGAGGCTGAGGAGCGGGGAGGGCTTCACAGGGAGGAGGGCTGCACCTTGTGCTCCCATAGCAGGAGCGGGGAGGATGGTGCTGCCCCGGACACAGCTCGTGCCCTCCTGCAGCAGCAGCAGGAGCTGTCAGCGCGGCTCCCGCACAGGCCAAACGGACAGGGATGCCACAGGCGAGTGCTGGCGATGCTGACAGCAATCCTGCCCTTTCCTTTATGATCAAACTCACGCTCGGTACCACTGTGGGCACCGCTGGAGACAGGGGGAGTAGAGCAGAAGAAACTGGGAAACGCGAGCTGTAAACAAGAGAGCCAAGTCAAAGGAACAAAGGCAAATTCAGATCTTTGAGAAGGGAAAACAAGTTCCTTTCTGATAAGTTCCTCTCTGAAAAAGAGGAACTTATCACAACATCTGGAAAGCAGTGAAAGAGGTGCAGATGCAAAAACAGACACCAGAATACAAATTCACCATGAGCTGGCTCTGCGTCAGATCAAGATGTAAAAATATAGACAAATATGGAATATTATATTCAGTACAAGCATTTGGGGAAGAATGCCAGAAATGATCAAGGGATGCAGAGATTAGTCTGAAGAAAAAGATTAAAATGATGAAGTCAGCACTGACTTCCACTGGGCACATTTTGATCAATCATATAAGAATGCTGTAAGAATTAAAAATGATAATTAGAAAGGGGGACGTTAGGGGTTGCCAGTACGTCAAAGTGACAGAGGAGAGAAAACTGAACTATAAGCCGCTAGGTCCCTCCGAAGCAAAGGCAGCGCTCACTGACATCAAGGGCCTGCACATATCTGAAGGTAAATGTGCTCCAGCATCCCGCTCTGAGAGTGTCAGCTAAGCAGCTATCAAAAGCATTAAACACACATGCTAACATGTGTCCCTAGCTGCATGAAGCCACTTAGCAGGACTCGAGCCCCGGACTGGGGGAAGGCACTGCAGGACCAGGATCTAGGCTACGGGGCCTGCTGTTTTCCTCCTTTGGAGATGAAACCATCAGGGAAAATCACTTACTTCCAAGGTGCTTAAATCAAGACAGCGGAATTCCCAGTTCCACATTCGTACCAAGTAGCTCCCTGAGCCCCTAGCCTGTCACAGCCTGGTTTTCTAGGGATTACACTCGGATTGTCTCTGTGTAGTTCCCGATACCTGATGGGTCAGATGCGGCTGAAGCTTTTACCGTAGTAGAAACATTAACATCATCTCTTTCCTCGCACTGCCTGCTTTGCTGCACAAAAGCTGAAGGCATTAGAAATCCCCTACATCCCCACAATTGCCTGGTCCCAGGAAACCTGTCTAACACACACTGGCTGACCACATCACCAAGCACTGCGGTCCTGTCTGCTGCCGGTGGCTTTCCTGTGCATTTTTAGCAATGGTCCAACATACAGATACCACGTGTTCACAGTTTGTGCTATTTTAAGAGTTAAAGCAATGAAACGTTTAAAAATCAAGTTTCCAGTGTGCTCACCTATAAATCATTCAAGAAAAAGATGCTGTTTTAAAGAAATCTGTCATCACACTACAAAATCTACAGGGCTGTTTTGTCCATTTGCTTTTTGATAAGCCTATCTTTTTATCTCTCTATTTTATTTTTCTAAATGTTTTCATTGATTTCTTTTCCTTCTTATGCACAAACTGAATGCACAAACTGATCAGTAGATACAAGATGCGTCCTGAAACATTGCCAGTAGCCTAACATGAGTGGATTCAATTGCTGAATTGTCCTAAGATTAGGCCTAAGCCACAGCATAAGCTTCATTGATCTAAGCACAGCAAGACACCCATTCAATAATATGTGTTTTAGCAAGGTTTTCCACTTGTAAAGACTTCCTGCAAATTAGAGTTCATCCAAAATGTGCTATAAACACGGTGGTTCAAATCTTGCATCAGTTTATGAAGTGTCTCGCTCCTTAGGAAAGAGGCAGGGTAACTAGGTGTATTGTATAAGCAGAGAGACACGTGTAATGAGGTTAGCAATCAAGAACGCCCTATCTGGAGAGCTGTAGGTTTATAAACACTGGTTTTCCTGACAGGCTGCTTCTAAAAAGTCAAAGGATGAAGGCAGAGATGATACGCGGGTGCTCAGGAGGGCACAGAGGTTCGGTGGAGCTGTTGTTGTTGCCAGGTGAGCACTTCTTAGGTGGGAGCACTCGTGATGGAGAGGGTTGTGAAACCTGCGTGTCTGCAGCCGCACAGACCCAGGGCCCTCCCAGAGCCCCGCTGTACAGAGTGTGNCAATCAAGAACGCCCTATCTGGAGAGCTGTAGGTTTATAAACACTGGTTTTCCTGACAGGCTGCTTCTAAAAAGTCAAAGGATGAAGGCAGAGATGATACGCGGGTGCTCAGGAGGGCACAGAGGTTCGGTGGAGCTGTTGTTGTTGCCAGGTGAGCACTTCTTAGGTGGGAGCACTCGTGATGGAGAGGGTTGTGAAACCTGCGTGTCTGCAGCCGCTGTGCAGCACCCTCCCAGAGCCCCGCTGCGCAGAGTGTGTCCTCGTGCCGCCCCGCAGTGGGGCCAGGTCACTGTCCCACCGCGCAGAGGGGAGCCCCAGGAGGCAGAGGCCAGAGGACGGTACCCAGCTGGAGATGCCAAGTCTGTGATGGGGAAGGTGAGAGCTTTGGGGCACAGGGTGTAGCAGCGGAGCGAGGTTGTGTCACCGGCAGCTCTCCGTGCGCGCTGAGGTCCTGCGCAGCGTTCAGCATGGGGCCGTCTGAGCAGCTTTCATCTGGAGCACAGACAGGTGCCAATCACGTTTACTCCGGAACAAGATTCGGTGATATTTGAAGTTAGGAATTGCTGAATCCCTCCACAGATGGATTTTCTGTCAACTGGATAGACAAAGCCCCCCAAGGCGGAGGGTGATGTAAGCACATCTCAGGGACTGTGTGGCCACTTGCAAAGTTCTCCACCAAGCACAAGACTTGCAATGGCATATGCTTTGATTAGACCTCAGATTGAAGAGTTTATAGCACTTACAGCCGATTTTTCTTTATATGTGAGCTTTGCCCAAATCACAACCATTCTTTGGTTTTCATGGCATACCTAAATCTATTTTTTTTTTTCACTTTTTCATCCTAAAATCTTAAATGCACAGCATGCAAGCTTCGGCATCAGAAAGGATTGGCAGAATAATGATTTCCCAAGAATGTGAGGCTTAAAATTACCACCAGTATCATCTTATTCAGTAGACGTTGCTCTTGAGAATAAACTTGAACACTGGCAAACATGTCTCTGAATACAGTCTCAGCTGCTACAAATACCTTATCATCTTTCTACGCAGATTAGGAAAACACTTTATTATATAAATGTCCCCATTTTTTTCTACTGGGAACTGATAGCTTATGTATACTTAATTGTTGGTGTTGCTTGAGGAATGAGTCATCCTTATTTCCACTGAGAATTTCCTCCAAATACTTTAGTTCCATGTAGGGAGCTGTATTATTTTGCTTAATGATATAAAAATTTTGGATCAGTAAGATTTTTATGTTATTAACACAATTTTCAAATGATTTAAGCAAGTTCCTAGAATACCTAAGTGGAAAAATCAAAACAAGTGCCTTAGAGGAATTGCTTCTTAAGTTTTCAGAGGGTGGGAAAATGAACAGTTAGTCAAGTATTTGGCTCGCAGGGGAAACTAATAAATAGAGGGCACAGATGTCTTCCTTTGAAGGTGAAATCCCCTATGGCTTATGTTCCACCTTCTTTTGCTTAGCCTAAAACCCCACCCTGCAAAAGCATAAACAAATGAGAAGCTTTGCACCCACAAGAGCTTTTGCAGGATCAAGACCTGAGAGAATGATTTCTGTTCACAAAGCACTTTTGAAGTTTTATGTGCCAAATTTTGAGAACAATCCATTTTCACCCACCCACTCTGACCTTATTTGCTCAGCAGGCACTATTTCTAGAGCTGCCAGGAACTTCACCATGGCCATACATTTTGCTGTCGACTCTTGAGGAAGCAAGGCTAGTATTTTCAAATGCCTTGTGCACTTAGTCAGTCTGTGGGTTGAATGGTTCCTCATAGACATGCTGGGTACGGGATTATTCAGTAAATGGAGATTCCAGGATGCCCTGCATCGCTCCATTTATGCCGTGATTACAGTCCTGGGACGAGCTGCCTTTGAATATAAAGCAAGACTTGCACAGAGCCAACATAGGAAAGAGTGGCCCTAGCTAATCTTTAGGAAAACACCAATGGATGAAGTCCTACAGCTGAGAGGGAGGCTGATTTCTCCTCCTTTTCCTCTCTCCAGGAGAGCCAGGTGGCTTTTGTCACAGCAGAAATCAATCACCCTGCTCCCTGCTCCGATCCAGTCACTGCGTGTGAAATAAGCCCTATTTCTAGGGCTTAAGTGGGATGTCAGGGAAACTGCTTCTCTGCATCCTATGGATAAGAATATCTGAAATAATAATTCAGTGCAAGATCTGGGTTTAAGAAAAATATGTGCTTTGCTCAGAACCTCCTCTTTCTCTAGGATTTCCAAGTCTATGAGACAGGACACCAGCCTCCTGCCTGCTTAAGCTCTACAAAAAGAGCGTTGATGGTACAGCTGCCCTTTGCTGTTCAGTACCTTAGAGCTTCAGACCAAAAATACTCTGGTAAATATTAGGCAGGATTAAAAAGGATAAAGCTCCATAAATGACATTGGGGCTTCCAAGAATGTAGATTTCTGCATCATTGTTTTCTTCTTTTGAAAGAACCATTTACTGCTGGTACCAGCTGGTAGGAAAGTGGACAGTTTAATGGACTAAGACTGACTCTGTCAGGTTTGAAACTCAGGCTTGGAGCTGGTTATTAAAGAAAACAACTTCTCTGAGCTCCTTCGAAAAACTTCCTAAAAAAAACAACTCTGATGATAAGCATAACTAGTTCCCTCACCTTCCATACCTATGGCCTCTAAGTTGCCTCCTGTAGCAATTATACTCTAGACTGCTTTATTTACTCTTCAGGAAATTCTCAAAAATTTCAACTCCTGCCTGGGTTATTCCCTGATGAACAGCTTGCAGAATCACTTCGATCCATCCGAAGTTTTCCATGGAGGCTACAGAAGCCTGTGGTAAAACAAAATATCACACTAATAAGTAATAACATTCAGTTCTTAAAGTACCCTTTGCATATATAGCAGATGCCAAATAAAAACTTATGCTTGAGCGTGTAGTCCCTGGGGTGACTCGTACAATAGGCACTACAGGACCTTTCTGGCACACACTGGCAATCGCCACGATGTGTCTATGATGTGTGAGATTTGGAGAACATCCTTTGCAGGTCTGGCCTGGTCACTGAAAGCAATGAAGAAGGGGATATCTCCTGAGAATTCACCGCATCCTTTTGTTGCTGAAGCAGAATTTAGGGAACGCTGCAAGTGCTGCATGGGGGACAGCACGCAGAATAACTACAAGGTAATATATCATTTCGCCAAGTGCCAGGGCCTTCACCGAAGGAACTCATCCCGTAACAAAAGTCACAAGAGGTTCCCATTTTAGAGATCAGTCCCAGTGCTCACTGGCAAATTGCACAAGGCTCAGGCAGATTCCCTACGGTCTCACCCATCCCAGTCACACTTCTTTGTTCGGCAGCCTCAGTCTTCAGAGGGAACCCAGTTAGCTACAGTATACACTGAAATAATTGCAAGAAAACAAGGATTATTGCTAACTAATTTGAAAAGAAATCAAACCACTCATATGTTACGAGTAAAATTATCTCACATTGGATTATCCCACAGAAAGTGTGAGAGTTTGGACTACAGTTAAAACCTGAAAAAAAGCAGCATGGAAGAGGATTAGATGATCTCATTTTCAAATTTCTGGCTCTCTAATTCACTACCCCCAATTAATTTAAATATTTTAGAATCTGATTTTAAACTAATATAAAATATTTATAGACAGTAATTCCAAATGAAAGTGAAAAGCAGAATTGGCTAGTTCAGACAAAAATATCAACAGACTGAACTGGGGAGCAAATGCCTCCTCTGGGCTTGTCTGTCTTGTTGAAATATTTATACAGAAAACCCAGGAGCTTTCCCTTGTAACTCCTGGGAACAGACTTTTCCCCAGCTGTATCTTACTGTAGGGATTGGGCATTACTTTAATGCATAAATAGCTGTCCAGAAGGTGCGGGTCTCAAAAAAAAAAATAAAAAGGAACTCTGG
>VWPW01032647.1:30154-64439 GCA_013389825.1 Crypturellus undulatus | reverse complement strand
CCCGTGCGGGGCGGCGCGGCCGCCTTTCTGCCCCGTCCCGGCGCTCCCCGCCCGCCTCCCTCCTCGCAGCGGCCCCGGGGAGCTGCGGGGCCACCCTCCCTCCGGGCTCCCACGCACCGGGAGGGTCCCCACGCCGGGGGGCTCCCGCGGCCCCCCCGGGGCGGCTGCTCTGGCAGAGGCGCCGCGACCCCGAGTACCAACGCGTCGCGAAACGTCCCCTGAGCGGAGCCGCTCCGGGCGGGGAGGCGGCGCCCCGCGTTCGGGGACAAACGGAACCAGCGCCAGGACAACAAACAGAAAAAAATCAACCCCCTGTTTCCCAGCTCCCGAGTGATGAACGGGATCGTGAACACGGGGCTCGGTGCAGAGGGACGATGACACAGCGCGACCCGCGGGTGCCAGCGAGCCCGAGCGGCAGCGGCTCCAGCCGCGAGCCCGAGTCCCCAGCGCGGGGCAGCCCCGTCCCGGCTCGGGGTCGCGGCCGTCGCTTCTCGCCCAGGCGAATCTGCCGCTGAAACCGGAGAAGGGGCCCGGGCCGGGGCAGGCAGCGCGCGGACGGGGCTGTGTTACACGGGAGGAAGGAGCCGGTGCGGGGGAAAAACTCAGTTGATTTCAGCATTTGACGGCAGTACAGCGAGTAGAGAGGATCTGTGAGTGAGAATTCCGTTAAAATTTTAAAAGTGCAAGGAAACAATTCCACTCAGGATTTTTTTTCCTTTCATAGGAAATCGTGAGAAATCCATACGCATGGGTAGAACACGGAGCTTCTGGAATGTCCTAGGTGGAGCTTCGAGTTCCAGCGAGACCAGGACATTCCTTACCGGAGGAGCCCCGCGGCAGCGCCTCTCCGAGCGGCTGAACCTGCCCCGGCCGCGCGGAGCTGGTGCTAAAGCCGCTAAAATGCACTGCAAAGCGCAGGAGAGTCAGCCGAGCTCGGGGATGCTGAGCGCTTTAAGCTCTTATAAACTGGCTAGTGTTCATGACGGTGCCGTGCTCACTTGTATTTTGGAGCTGGAAACACCTGAGCTTTGACTCATGACAAGGAAACAAACACACGGAAACACCCAGAGAAGGGGAGTCCTGAAGTGGGCGCGATTTTCCTGCTAAGCAGTAATTTCATTTTTGATTTCTCACCAAATTCACACACTTGAGTCTTTGCTGGACTTTTAATGTCTGTGGCGCTCAGTATTTTGCTAATGTAAATTTTCTAGCTCTTAAAAATAAACAAACAAATAAATAAATCTACTCTTATATTTAAAGCATCCAAGGGCTTTAATAGATAGAGAACAGCAGCCAAAGCTCGCTCGGCTTCCTGCTGAAAGTGCTGATTTGGATGTGGTCTCCAGAGAAAAGCGGAGATTTTATTTGTGTGATAAAAGGCGGTTCCTTTGGGAGACTCTTCCTGGCCCCCGATCCCGAAGGGAATGACTGAGCGAGACGCTCCGGACCGAGGCTCTGCGCGGACCCGGCAGCTCCCGCGCCGGAGCCGCCAGCACCGCGGAGAGCAGCCGCGCAGCGCTGCAGCACCGGGGACAGATCCGCGCAGCCTGCGCAGTGCTCCCGCCCGCGCAGCCCGCGCAGCGCTCCCTGCGCGCTCCCCGCGCGCTCCCCGCCCGGCCCCGCGCTCCCTGCGCCCTCCCTGCTCTGCTGTGCCCCGCGCAGGCTGCGCGCACGGAGCAGCGCGCGGCCCCTCAGCGCAGCCTCCTGCCGTCGGGGGGGACCTGCACGCTGTCGCGAGGCTCCGAGCCCTGATTTTTGATAAAAAATTTAAAGGAAATCATTTATATTTCAGAGGGCCTAAATAGCTGCATGAAAGTTTTATCTAAAGTGGCACCATATTTAGAGGCTGCCCCGCTATGGCGCGGGTAATTAATAGAGGGATTAATTTCGTGCCTTTGTTTTGGTTTCATCCCGCCTCTCCTCGGTGCTCGCCGTCGAGGTGAACGAGAGGGGGAGCCGGGCAGGGCTTCCCCGCGCCCCCCTCCCCGCTCCTGCCGCCCCTTCCCTCCGTTCCCCGCGCGGGCAGCTCCGCGCCCCGGCCCCGGTCCCGGCCCCGGTCCCGGCCCCGGGCGCCGCCCGCCTCTCCTCCCGGCTGCGCGCAGGAGCCGCTGGAGCGGCTCGGCTCGTGTTCATGAAGGCTGTAAAATATTGATGCCCCTGGCCCTGTCTGCTGCCGTTACACCTTACAGACAGCGGAGAGGAGTCCGGAGGATAAACAATAACAAGTTAAAAGAGCCCAGATGGTTTCCCATCAGAAACTATCTGCAGACTCAAAGGTGTCACTGCAATAGATTTGAAAGATCATTCACCTACCGGTAAATAATTAATAGCATTTCTGGAAGGAAAAAAGAGCCAGAGCCATACCCTGATGAAACATCACCAGTGACTCACAGGAAACCTGAAGGTAAAAGTCAGATTCAAAGCCCCTGTTTTATCCACGGTGCCATTTTATTCTTTGTCACAATTTGAAGATTTGTATCCATTTTCCCAATGAATCGAAATATCGTGTTCTCATTCAGAATTTAATTCAAAGCTCATTGCAGTGCAGATGTTGTCAAGAGGCCCTCTGTTTTATTGTATAATTTTCCTGAAGAATCGCATAATAAATACTTGAACATACCCAGCCTGAGAGGAAGCCTGGTGACGGGAACGTGCCGTTTAACGCAGTGTCACCCTGGTGTCCTCCCCCCAGCAGACCGTGCGCAGCAGCAGCTCCTGCGGGCACAAGCCCTCACGTCTCCCGTAGTTGCTGTTTTTGACACCTGCGCCGTTTCTGCTCAGTCTGGCTCTTCCGGAAGGGGCACGTGTGGCGCTTCCCACCCGAGGGCCGTGCGGATGCGGAGACGGCAGGAGCTGGAGACCTTGTCCTGCCCTCCCTGTGTGAGAACAGCACCCTACGGGCTTCCTGCTCCCCACCGCGGAGCACCCATCACCTGCGGTGACCATCGCACTCCCTGAAACGGGCAGATTTCTGTTCCGTCCCTTAGCAGTTTTATTCACTGAATCTGACCAAGCAGGAGTATTTGTCAGCGCTGGTTCAGGGGAGCAGGTCAGTTCTCCTGCTGGGACGCGCATTACCGCGGCGGGTGGCGCTGCGCGGAGGGAGCCGTCGTCAGCACACGCAGTCGGCACCGGGTTTTCACGCACGTTCGTGGGCGCAGGAGCGGCAGGGCCACACGTGCATGATACGGCCGTTCCACCGTGCAATCTGATCGAGGAAATAGCTAGGATTACCCAGACAGTCAATTATTCATCAGCTAAACGGCCCCGCATCAATTACCTGGCTTGATTCTCTTATTCATTAAGGAGATTGAAGAGACCAAGTTAACAAAGCGAGAAGAAAGTTGCTAAGCTACAGGAGGCACCGCCGCGGCGCCGGGCTGCGGCCGCCGGGGACAGGGCCAGGGTGGAAGGACCCGGGGTGGTCCTGCAGCCCCCGGCCCCCAGAGGAGACCCCCTGCATGAGGCTGAAGGCTGCGGGTGCGAGCGGAGAGGCTGGAGGCGGCCCAAGTGTCAGCTCCATCTCCATGTGGGCAGAGAGAGGATTCCTGGGGCCCTGAACCGAGAGAAAAGGAAGGAGGAAATAAAGATGGTGCAAAACTGCTTGGGGATGCACGGGAGCAGCGTGGGGAGCCGCGGTGGGACACACAGGAGAACCCGTGTGGCTCTCCTACAGGAGAGCAATCCCAACAAACAGGCCACAAAACTGTGAACATGTAGAGCTACCCAAGCGAGTGCACCAGCTCCCAGCTGCTCCATGACCCCCAGACTAGCCTTTTCAATGAAAACTTGGTGTGCACAGTGCCGCTGTACACAGTAGTGATGCTCACAGCCTACCTGAGATGACCCCGAAGGCGCCCGCTGATTGGGGACGCGCTGATGGCCCCAGGGGGAGCTGCGCCCGGCCGCGATGTCCGACCCGGTGCTCGNGAGATTGAAGAGACCAAGTTAACAAAGCGAGAAGAAAGTTGCTAAGCTACAGGAGGCACCGCCGCGGCGCCGGGCTGTGGCCGCCGGGGACAGGGACAGCGTGGAAGGACCCGGGGTGGTCCTGCAGCCCCCGGCCCCCAGAGGAGACCCCCTGCATGAGGCTGAAGGCTGCGGGTGCGAGCGGAGAGGCTGGAGGCGGCCCCAGGGAGAGCTGCGCCCGGCCGCGATGTCCGACTCGGTGCTCGGATCACCCGACCCCGGACACTGCGGCGGCTGCCGGGGAGGAAGGTGCCCTGCAAGCAAAGAGCGAATTGAAATTGGATCAGAAACTGGGCTTTAACTGGCCACAGCTTATTTCACTAAACATGAAACAGTGAAATATGAGCAAAGTGGCACTGATAATAAATACATTAATCAATACGCATTTTTACATCATTTTAAGAGCGTATATTTTCTTCAGCCACCACTAGAGATGTCTTGAAGGCAAAACTGGGACAGGACATTCGTGTTTCTCAGTCTCCCGCTGTAAAACAAGGCCAGGGGGACGCTCACACGGTGACTCGCAGGACGGCGCTGGGAAAGGGGAGTCCTGAGGCTGGTGGTTGAACTTCGTGTTACAAGAGCAATAGGGAAGTACTTCGGATTTTCATGATTTGTACAAAAACCTCTTGTTCTTGTTGGCTACCATCACCAAAAAACAAAACAGGTTCTGCTGTAGGAAGTGCCAGCTGCACACAGGGATCCCCTAGGAAATCCAGTTTTTAGGTATGTTTCTGGTCACAGGCAGTTCTAGGAATTCAGGTATTTCTTCCAGCATTCCTAGTGTGGAAGGTGTTTGTCTGCAAATATGGAGAAAACATAGAAAAATAATGCCTGGGTACTTGTTCAGAGATTATCACGTGAGCTATAGGAAACTGAGCATTTCCTAGTATTAATCCTAGATAAAAAATAAAATAAAATAAAAGCCTTTAGCATTTTGGAAATATTGTAGCACATCAGAAAACCATCTGTGCCAGGCCCAGCTCCCCTGGAAGCCCGGAACGCTTGTTTCCTGGGAAGGGATCCGGAGAAACATCCAGCCTCCCAGCAGAAGCCTTTGGAAAACTGATGCAATCTAGTTTTTAAATTTTTCAGTAAACAAGGATTTGATTTGAGGTAGCAGGAATGCAAGATGCCAGGCAGCTCGTACGAACAGGGAGGTCTTCCTTGTACTCATTTGTAGCAGGCATAAATTATAGAGCTTGTTTCTTGTATCTTTCCCTGAAATTAAAATTGTAACAAAGGACACGGAGGAGCTCGTCAGCGGCGGAGCCCTCCCGCTCCCGCCAGGGCGACGCGACCACCGCGGCGGCGGGTCCTGAGCGCGAGCGGGCCCAGCGGCTCGGCTGCCACGCGACTCCTCCTGTTATATTTGCTTTTAATTCCAGAAATATACCTAAATGTAGTTTAACACAACTGCCTTCCACGAGAAATTAATGAGGAACAAACATTCATTATTCATGCCCTGATCAGTAGGGCTGCTAATGTTTCTGCTAATCAACAAGTCAAACAGCTGTATCTTCATCGGGGCAGGCCTGGAGGGGAGGCAAGAAGGCAGCAGTGACGCCTGAGCCCCCAAGTCCTGCGTTTAGCTCTTAGGTTTCTCCAGCACAAACTCTATTTCCAAAGCAGATCCGCGGTTACGACACTGAATTGAAACCACCAGAGCAAAGCGTTGGCTCCAGGTTTGACCAAACAGCTGGAGCTGCTGGGAATTCCTGCGTTGACTTCACCTTTGGATTCGGGGAAAAATTAAGTTACTGAGACAAGGGGAAGTACACACAGTGGGGAAGAAGAGGGACTGAGGTACCCAGACCCGAACCGGAGCCCCAGCAGCCGAACGAGCCCCTCGCCTGGCACCCGGGGGGCTGAAGAGGGAGGCCATAAATGACGCTATTTAGACATTTGCCTAAGAGAACACACTTAAAAATTAATCTCTAGGCTTAGGGGGAAAAAATGGAAACGTAGTTAGAGCACGAGCTGTTTTCTGGTAAGAGTCTGGAGTATCAAGCACATTCGAAGAACACTTCTCCCGCAGGGGACAAAAGGCCTGGGCAGCCCTGCGCACCCTGCCAATGCACCCTTGGTTTCCTACTTGCGATTTGCGCCTTGTCCATGCAGCAGGAGAAGCAAAATCGTGCGTTTCCCGACTTCCTTGAGAGTGCATCCACGATGACCGAAATGAAGATAAAGCACAGGGTTCTTGGCTGGGAAAACCAAACCGCTGATGGGTCGAAATTGTTGGAAATGAGGTTTCCAGCTCCCGCCTTTGGCACAAGCAGTTTCTTTGAAATGGGCCGTTGCTGGCAAAGCCCCCGAGTCTGAGCAGCGTCGGTGGTGCCTCTGAGCACCCGCACGGCAGGAGAGACCTCAAGGGCAGCGCGTGCGCGGCCCCTGCCCCGGCCCTGGCCACGGCCCCGGGGCGCTCGCGGTGCCCCGGGCTTGGGTGCTGCCAGCAGCTCCGCAGGGGCCGCGGGGCCGAAGGCCGAGGATGACGGTCAGGGCCGGCGGGAGCTGGAGGGGCCTCGCGCCCTGCAGCTCCGTGCGGTTGTTCAGCTTTGTGCTGCCTTCACGTCTCTTTTACATTAATGCTCCCTGAAATCTTCATTAAAATTTGAAATTAAAATGTAACAATCAAAGGGGGAAGGGGAGAGATCCTGCCACCTGGCATTAAGCTCACGCCTTCCCCATTTACATTCCTTGGGCTTTTAATTGCAGAAGTGACGCTGGTGCCGTAGCAGGGCTTGGGGAGCGCGGGGCAGCGATGTTTTATTGACGCTCCGTGCGCCGGGCTGTGGGGCCGGCAGCGCCGGTGCCAGCTGCTCCCGCCGCGCCAGGCGCTCCGGGTGCTCCAGGCACCACCTCGGCAGCGCTTCCCCCCGTCGGCCCACGAGCCTCTCGGCTTTGTGCCCTGAGCCCACCTAGAATGCCCGATAGGCAAGACAGTTTTCCAAGGCAGGAGAAAATATCTGTGCGAGAAGCACCAGGGAAATCCCTGAGTTTTCCCGAAGCATCCCAAGAAATTCCCAAGCAATCCCAAGTGTTCTAAAAATCGCTGCTCTGCTCTACAATCTGCCAAACAGGAACATCCCCGATTTATGATTTCAGCTGCACCCGTCTATTCCCCATCCCCCAAGGGCGCCCACAGGAGCAGAGCTGGAAGGTGTCTCTGGGGAGCAGGCGGCACTGCCGGTACCGAGTCCTTGAGCGACCAGAGGAGCCACCGTGTTCCCTCTGCCCGAGACTCTGGTGGCTGCAGGACCCCAGTGCACGGGAGCCTCTGCGTAGCTTCCCGTTTCACCCAGAGAGACCGTCCTCACCTCCACGACAAGCCTCTTAGCTGCTCCAAATGGCAGCGCTACAAGCTGCCGCGCAGGAGACGTGAGCGGAGCTGACAGGAGCGCGCGGGGCCCGGGCCTCGCGCTGGGGACGCCTCGCGACGGGGATGCCGCGCAGTGCCGGAGGGGACGGGCGCCTGCGCGCCCGGCTCTGCACCCAGGCCCAGCTCCGCCGCCTCTCTAGCCCTTCCTCCCTTCGGAGCTATGGGACGCACTGCAAAGGGTCCAGGACCATTTCGCTCATGTACATGTGCTTATGTGGTATACTTAGGCACAATTCAGTATATTAGAGTAGTGCATTATAGCAGTATATACTTATTTGTGCACGAGCACCAAAACCTGTGACACATAGAAGAGGTACGGGTGTGATTTTTCTCCCTGGTGCCTTCTCTTCCACGTTGCCGCTGCCATCGACTCTCCTGGTCTAAGCGACACGTGCCGGGTCCCCAGCGCGGGTCTGTGTGAAGTCGCCCTAGCCCCGTGCTGGGGCTGTGCCGGGGGATGCTGTGACGCGGCACCGGCCACGCTGCCTCCTGCATCTGCAGGAGCGACGGACAGAAGGCCGCGGAGCGGACGGAGCCCGGAGCGGTGCGTGGGGCGGCACATGGAGCGGTGCGCAGAGCAGTGCACGGAGCGGTGCGCGGAGCCCCTGGCACGCACTGAGCAGGGCAGCCACAGCCGCCCCCACAGACCTGCCCGCCAGCAGCGAGAACCTTCCCTGTACCGAAATATAACCAAAATACCCTCCTGTTAGCCCAAGTATGCCTGAAGACGGGCTAAACTTCAGCACAAATTTAGCCCTAACCCGCTCTTCCATGACGCACGCCTCAAAAGTTGGAAACTTGCTTGCCAAACTCGTCCTCCTCACTTTTCTTTGACCTGCGAATAACCCAAAGTCACTTCAAAAAGTGAAAATGAAGAGTGGATGAAATTGTTGTTTGACATATTTTTAGCCACGAGAGACCACAGAAGTACATTATATTGAGTTGACTCCAAATAATTTTCACATGAATTACTAAAGTGCCAGAAATGTATAATTTATTAGTATTTAAATAAATCACAGAGCAGGAGTGCTTTAAGGTTATCAGTATAAGATGCTCACTAGATTGTAATTACCTGAAAAATCCCCTCAGATACAACAGCCACAGCTGTCCCACGCTCACCTGATCCAGGCAAAGCGTGACAAACAACACAGAAGGGGTTTGATGGGAAAAAAAAAGAGAAAAGAGATGAAGAATAAAATAAGAAGCGGCACAGAGCAGGGGCTGGCTGCGCGGCTCCGCCCCAGCTTCCCTCCGGAGCTGAGCGCACGGATCTGCGCCCCACGCAGACGTTCAGGAAACTTCTGCAGCTCTCGCGCTGCCTCCCGCCGGGGAACTGCTCGCAGCGCCCGGTCAAGACGCCCGCGCCGGCCCTGTCCCGCTGGCGCCAGTGGGTCCGTGCCCGTTCCCAGGTCCCTTCCCGGCCCTCCAGGCGCTCTCAGTAAAGCTCAGCGCGGCGGGAACATTAACACCGGCTGCTGTCGATCCCCTGGCTTCGGAGAAGCGCGCTGAGAGCGGGAGCACGGCAGAGTCGTCAGAACTGAATTACTGGCTTGGCGGGGACTAGAAAGACGAACATCAAAGCAACCTGCACAACATCGTCGAGTCTGAAGTGACGGTTACCCCAAATGCCAAACACCAACTGAAATTGGCTACGCATCACGTGTGACCACGCGGAATATCGGCTGCAGAGAAGATGTCACCGACCAAAGCAGGAGCAGAGCTGCCACCAGCACCCGGCGGGGAGGTGGCCGCGCTCGTGGCCGCGCTGCCGAGGCAGCCGGGGAACGCCGTGCTCCCGCACAGCGCCAGCGGGCCTCGCCTCACGCATGCGATATTTGTGCAAGCACAAGTCAAAAAAGCCTCTACATCAGCTTTTTCTATTAATAAAATTTCACAAGACATACGAAAGCTGCAAGGACGCAGCTAGGTAAGTTTATAAACTTCCAATTTAGATGAGGGTTAAAAGCAAGACATCAAGCAGGGAAATATTGAAAAAATGCAGAAACAGTTTATGAAAACCTGCATCATCATAACCGAGTTTACCAATGCAAAAGCACATTTAAGATGAAACTGAAAACAAAATAAGCAGCCAAATGGCAGTAAACGACATTAGATTTCCCGCCTGAGCATTGCTAGGGCCAGGGAAGATATTGCTTTAAAATATATTTCCCATGTGATTAACATAAACGGTGTTTTACAAGGTTTCCAATAACCTTCCCTGGGCCAGTTTGCCTCCCAAGGAATCTGAGCTGGAAACGGGGCTGCTGGAGGGGCCCGAGGCGGCCAGGCCAGCGGGACCAGGGACCGGCTCCGGCACCGGCCCCAGAGAAGGAGCCAACGGGAGGAGGCTCTTCCCAGAGGAAGGCCGGAACACGCTGACGTTTGGGACTCGGCAGGGCCGGGCAGGACAGACCTGAGCGCCCGGTCCCAGCCCCTTCCCTGAGCCGGGGTCTCTGGGCTCAGCGGCTCTCGCTGCCCCGGCCGGGGCTCTCGGCCGCTCACGTGTCGCGGCGGCGCCGGCGCTCCACACGCAGGGCGCTTCGCGACGCTCCTGCCCTGCCGCCGCGCAGCCAACAGGGAGGCCAAAATCCCCATGTAGGTGAAGGAAATGCCGGTTGGATATTTGGAGTATTCAGATGCGCAAGATGCAGCTTAAGAGACACAAGCAAAACAACACAACCCCGAACAGCTTGAAGCCAAACGCCAGCCCGGGATGCTCCTCGCCTTCAGCACGAGGGATTTCTGCCTTCTCCTGCCCTCTACAGGGTGACTGCCGGGTGCAGAGGAAGCTCCTCCAGCCTGAACCTCCACGAGGTCTGGGGCCTGATTCCTGCAGGTGGACACGGAGGGAGCGCCAGGAGCAAGGAGGCAGCAGAGCCTACGGATCCGGAGGGAGCGCTAGGAGCAAGGAGGCAGCAGCGCCTACGTGCGCGCAGGACGGCCGCGCTGGGCCCCGCCAGCCCGCGGGCACCGGCTTTACCTTCCCAGGCCGCAGGCCGCATCTTTGCTCGCAGCGTCTCTGAGGCAGCAGCACCGCGCGGAGCGGGTCAGGAGCGGCCGCAGCGCCGCGCCGCGCGGCTGCCCTGTCCGCGCCCGCCTGTTTGAGTGCCCGGGTCCCACACCGACACCCAGAGCACGGCAGCCCACCTGCTTCGACGCCCGGAACGCAGGAGCCCACCCGCGTCAGGCAGCATCAGCAGAACCAGCCCTGCGGGGACTCTGCGGAGAGACAGAAACACAGAGCTCTCCAGTCAGTCCCTTCACATTTCGATTGTTACAGCCNCCGCATCTTTGCTCGCAGCGTCTCTGAGGCAGCAGCACCGCTCGGAGCGGGTCAGGAGCGGCCGCAGCGCCGCGCCGCGCGGCTGCCCTGTCCGCGCCCGCCTGTTTGAGTGCCCGGGTCCCACACCGACACCCAGAGCACGGCAGCCCACCTGCTTCGACGCCCGGAACGCAGGAGCCCACCCGCGTCAGGCAGCATCAGCAGAACCAGCCCTGCGGGGACTCTGCGGAGAGACAGACAGAAACACATTGCTCTCCAGTCAGTCCCTTCACATTTCAATCGTTACAGCCACAGATCGAATCTAAAGCAGCAGTGAAAAACATACAAAAAGTCAGAAGTATCTGCAGTAGCTTTGGGCAGTCCACCTGGTTTACCTAACGCGGGATGTGCACGCCAAACTCCATGTCAGTAATGTGATGAACAGGCCAGATCAATGTCATGCATGAACCAACAATATCACAGAAGTGAAACCCATATAGACACAAATGGAGAGGAAAGGCAACTCCCTAGAGGGTTTTTTTTTTTTTTTTTTATCCTTTTAAAATTAATTTTGGTCGAGTAGAACAAAAGGAATCTTGTATTGAACTGAACCCAAAATATTTCCTATTCAACCTCAAGACATAGTCTCTTTAAAGGACTTCATTGCATCCTGCAAGATGCAGACTAAGAATTCTATGATTATTGTATGTTTGTGCAAAGAAAAGTGAAATAGGAAAGCTTCTAAAGATCCATTAATGATATAAGAAAGTGTCCAAAAGCCACATATTTATCATTAAAAGTATCCTTAAAGACAGAGAAAAACTAATTCATGTTTTAAAAACTTACATTGCAGGAGCAGAAAGCAGCGCAAGGAACGTGGTAATACAGACAAATAGGGTGAAATACAGGAAAGAACGCACACAGCTATTAAATACTATTAAGTACTATTAAGTGTACTTGCAGGCTCTTTCCTCTCCTTCCCTTCTTCCCGTTGAAGCAAGAGCACAGGGAAAAAAGCAGAGCGTAGAAACTGATTTCCCTGGAAAACACCTTGCCTGTTTTCGAAGTCGATCGCAGCACGGTGCCAGGGCGGGTGAAAAGGAGTAAGGGAAGGAAGAGGCTTTTAAACACCGGTCAGGGAAATCTTCGTGTTCATGCAAACCATGTACAAAAGAGTAGGGGGAGTAAGAGAAAATAGTGAACGAACTATAGACCAAGACATAGAAGATTATTTTTGCAACCAAGTTGCAAAATGGTTAATTCCCATTTACAGAACTTCTAGTTTTGCACACATGATTTTCCATGCTCAAACCAGATTACAGACCTGGACCAAAAATCATGGACTCCACCCTGGTATCTACACAGCCAAAATCATCTTCCTGTTTACGTAAAACTTGGTTTTATATGAACTTCTCCCAGACGTAGTGGATTGCCTCCATCCCAGCGTTTAATCAAGACGAGGTTGTGTGTCTGTACCTCCAATTCAGTGCATAAATTGAGCTATAAAGATATTTTCTGGCTGCTTGTTTTACTTTATAGTGAATATTCATGAATAAAACTGTATAGATATACTCCCACATGCAACCCTGGCCCCTCGTCATGCATACTTATGGCAAGAAAAAAGTGATAAAGCTCTTTTTGTGAGTTGTATTTTTTTTGAATGGTTCACCAGTCAGATTTATTTTTTTAAGTTAGAGTTTTCTTTGTGTTTTCTAAATCTTGAACCATTCCATAGTATATCTTTATTGCAAAAGTCAACATGCATCTTAGAAATTCAGATCGTAATCAATAAAACAAACATTACATATATGAATTTAAATGTATAAACAGTTAGAAATCCAACAATATCTCCTATTTTACTATTACACAAGTTCACAATTTTGTAAAAACTATAGTACAGTTTACTATACACCAAGAGGAACTTTATTCCTTTTCACATGATTTTATTAAAAAAAGAAAAGTTGTTGTTGTGTTCAGCAGTAGCAGGCAAGCATATTCAGATTGATCTTCTCAACTCTTGTGGTATTTTTTTTCTCTGCTTTGCTTAATTCAACAATGAAAAGAAGATGAGGGATTACTCTTCATCACAGTTACTTCCCCTTTTTATCATATACTCTTTCAATGTTCGTAAACTACGTTGAGACTGGTAACATTTTATTTTACATATCCTGTAAATAACACTAGCTTGTGTATGCAAGTTACACTGGTGATTATAGGATTGTTTAATTCGGAAAGTACATATTAATTTCACAATAAAAATTTACCATTAAAAATAAAATAAGCTGTACTGTCATGTTAGCTATTAAAAAATAAACAGTTTAAGACTGCCTTGTACACCCTAAAATACAGGGAGATCCATACGCTTTGGCGAACTGAAGGTCACTTTCAAGCACTTTCAAGCTCTGCTTTCAAGCAGCAGAGATCAGTTACTACTATCCTGCCCATCACTTAAATTCCCAATAATATAACAAAATGCTTTTAATACACAAGCTAAGTCCAGGGGCAAAACTCGTTTTTGTGCTTCAGCGTTTAGAAATCATGTTTGGGATGTCACTTGAGGATTCACGTAAGCCTGCCAATGTGCACTCTGAAGGAGGAAAAAAAAAAAAAAGAAACACATATGAAGCTCTCCAAAATTCATTAACTAAAGCTACTGCACATGCTTCCCTCCGATCGCCCCCAGCTTGAAAAGCCAACACGTGAGGAAGGGCAAACGTGTCCCCGCATAGTGTGCCAGCCGAGTAACGTTTTGGAGCTAAAACCATATGAAAAGGAATCCCAGTCTAAGTGTGTCAGACTACTGCAATTTTTCCTTACAGTTTCATTCATTCATTCACTGTAATCTTCAGTTTCCAAATACAAAAATACAACAATTTCTTATTGAAATCTATACGCTGGTAGTTTTAGTACACAAAAAGGAAATTATTTACAAAATTATACAGTTTAAGAAAAGCCTCTGTACAAAAAAATATATAAATCCTTTGTTCCCTCCTTTTTTACTTTTTTTTTTAAACTGTCAGGACTCTAATGTTTGCTGCAATAGATTTTTCAAAATTTACACTCACTGAGTCACAGACATTAAAAAAAACACTAAAGATGGTTGGAGAAAAGCAAGACATTCAAAGTATAGGGGGGACTGTTTTTTCTCACTTATGTAATTTAGCTTGAACATTAGCAATAAAGTTACAGGTGTGTAGAGAAGTGGCATTTTAACGTGAAGCAAAAGAATACAGAAAGACATATTCCTTCCACTAACAAGGAAATGCAAAACTACAGTGTTTGGGCTTATTACCCACTTGCTGTGGTGGGGTATAAAGTTCAGGAAACTGTTAACCCAGAGAACTGCTCAGCTTCCTCCTTAAGTTCAGAGCTATTCTACCTCAAAGGTCTTGATACATATTTACATTCAGTCAGAACTATCTGGGAAATATCCGGATAAACTAATTGTTCAAAAGAGGAGAGCATTTTTGCACTGTCATTCAGTTTGTTTTGTACAGAGACATACATAAAAGTGTACGCTACAAACGCAGCGAGCCAAGGAAATGCTGAGAGCCACGTAACA
The DNA here is from genome assembly GCA_013389825.1 of Crypturellus undulatus. Taxonomy (NCBI): domain Eukaryota; kingdom Metazoa; phylum Chordata; class Aves; order Tinamiformes; family Tinamidae; genus Crypturellus; species Crypturellus undulatus. The sequence continues at coordinate 50,264 of VWPW01032647.1, read as the reverse complement.
GTTTAGATACACAAGCTCAAGCATCCAAATTTGTTATGCTAATTTCTATCACATTTTTGTGAGAGTGTGTGTGTGTATATACACACACGGGTGTGTGTTAAAGTGATACCAGGATAAGGCAACTGAGAATATAATGGTGTTTGCTTCAAATACATCTAAACAAAATTACAGTTAAGTGAATAATCCTCGAAAAACAATTTTGAACACTGCTCTGAAGACAGCACTTAAAGCAGTGGTTTAATGCAAGTCTTTGAGCAGGTCATTGACATTCTGCTGGCTAAAAAAAATATCTTGCTCTGAACACTTCATGGATTTAACTTGAACCTAAATAAAGGTATTAAAAGTTTGGTTAAAGGGAGAGCAGGAAAGAAGGGGTCGTGCACAGGTGCAAGCTCAATTCTTTTTGAGGAAGTATGAAACTCATTATATTTGTGTTCACTAATATTGAAATGCAGCAAGTGAACAGTCTAGCTCTAATTTTAAGCTTTGCACTGCAACAACAGAAAAATCAACAGCAAGTGAAAAATTACTCTGATCTTTTTTTTTGTGTGTGTGACGCAGGATTTGAAGAGCGTGAACTACAGCTGGACAATATTATAATAACACCCAGTTAAATTAGTTGCTTCAACTCCTTTTGTAAAAAGTAGTAGAACATAGAAATTTCGTGGTCTCCTGCAAAATAAAATTATCTGTGAACTTAGTCACAAGTACTTTCTACAGTAAGTCATTACAGATGAAAAAATACTACAGTATTTCAATTAGTAAATGAGGCATTTTTTTCTTTTATAACATTTAATGGAAATTTGTGTGTTTTTCCCCCAACCCTATAATATTGCTAAATAAAATCTGTAACATCTTTTCAATTATAAACTAACAAAATAATCACATTATAAAAAAACCCAAAACAAGGTAATACAGGTGACACAAAAAGAGGACAAGAAAATACTATTTTTGTTTTCTCTTTCTCTTTTTATCCTTCTTAAATAGAAAAATCATCACCCCCAGTAAGCGCAATAATTCTGTAAAAGTTACTGGGCCTTTGGCTAGCTTAGTATCACAGCTCCATATCCGAAATGTTTTTTTAACAACCTTTGCTTGCTTTAAATCTTGCAGTTTCAAAAGAAAGTAAAGCTTTTTTGGCTTATCAACTTTCTTAAATAAATGTTTAAAAGATGTAGCTTGAACTATACTCTTAAAATTATACATTTCCAACATGAACTCTCATCTTCTCCAAGAACGGGATTCATCTTCATCTTCATCGTCATCATCATCATCTTCGTGCAAAAATAAATCTGATGTTTCAGTTTCCTAGATGAAGGAGAAACATGGTTTTATTCTCCTCTGTATCCCAGGAAACCTGTCATGCAACAGAGCACCAGTTGTGCTTCACAGCAAGTTAATGTTTCCAGTAAATCCCACTGAAATGGACAAAACTACATTCAGCAAGTTTTTAGGTAATGAATAGTACTCTCATACATCAAGAGTGGGAATGAAAGTCAAACTTCAAAGCAAGCAAGAATGAAGAACCACTAAAGATCTCTGAAACAGCAGCTTTCCATTAAAAAGCAGCTAGACAGAAGTACTTCTCTTGGTCTTAAATCATTCTCATAATAAAGAGAAGACTTACCTTACATTGGAGCATCAATATTGCAAAATAAAAGGCTTAGTGGCCTGCACATAGGGATTGTGAAGTTTATTTTTTAACAGTTTTAACTTTACCTTTATCTTTTAACTCCTAAGTTTTTAGGAGTGGGACATTTTTCCTCTGTGTTTTTTTTTTTTAATATGGAAAATATACTTGTCCATTCAAAAATAGCTAGGTTTCTAGTTTGTAGAATATTTGTCAACAATTTCTTCAATAAACAGAAAAAAAATGCATCCCCCCAAAAGCTCTTAGCTACTGTATGTTTTCATACCTCTTCTTTAGACTCCTCTTCCTCAATTTCTGTGGACACAGAGGGTACCTTAGGTTTGTACCATGATATCTGCAGCTTTCGGTCTTTGAAGCGGGATCCTTGGTTAGCAGCCTAGATTGTATTTTAAATGAACATATTTTCAAAAGAGAACAAAGTATTTCTAAGATCATAAAAAATGAGCTAAACTCAGTGAATATCACTCACTGCAGTTGTGCATATCATCTCAAACATGTATTAGGACCATGCAACTCCAATCACCATGAGCAGTAGCAACTTCACACAAACCTGAATCTACTAAATAACTCTTACCAGTATTATGAAAAAAATAGAGCTCTAAATTGATCATCATATTGAACCTTTAGAGAAAGATCACTAGTCAAACAGGAAATATTTTTCCTTAACTATGTATAATAACAACAAATATTCATATTATCTAGTTTAAACCGTTTAGCTCAAAGCCCGCTAAATTTGAAAAGACAGCCGGTCACAAATAATTACAGTATTCCTATTTTAGAACAAAGTCATTTTTCTACTTACATTCTCAGCTTCTGAGCGAGATTTAAAAGTTAGGACAACACTTAGTGGGGAATCCTCTTCTTGAAGGTCTTCAATATCTCCAAATTTCTGAGGAAAAAAAATCATTAGGAATAGCTATAAAATGCTCCTCCAGAAACATGACTATCTTGTTCTACAATGGCAGCGTGCTGTATCACAGCCCCAGTTAAACATTTTTTTTTCTCCAGAGAAGAGAGTCAAAGAAGTCTCAGTGGTACCATCTAGCAATAGTGCAATATTTGCCCCTGCTTATTTGGATTAAAAAAAAAAAAAAAAAGAAAAAATGTAAACTTTTCCCTAACTGTGTGAAGAACTGGGAAGTTCTGTGTTTCCACTCAAAATGAAACTAAGCAAGTTTTCAAATTCCCTAAACTGCCTTTTTGTATCCAGATTTAACAAAAAAAAAAAAATCTACAAAACTAGCTTTGACAACTCAGTCACTCGCTTTGCAAAGATCATCCAGAAATACCACAAATTAATTTGATCAGGGTTAGATTTCATGCTGTACTTATTTACAAGGAATTTTATAATCTCCTTGAAAAATCTAACTGGCTTTGAAAATGAAAATACTTCACCAGAAAGGGTAACTAAGGGAAATCTAAAATCATGTTGTGCTTTAACTCAGTTATGATGCTAATACATTAATTAACACAGTGTGCACACTAGCAAGCTATTTGAATGCTGTAATATCAGTTTATAAACAAGTGTAACATCTTTGGAAGCGGCTGTGCTGTTTTTCAAAGCTGTGCTTTGCCTCTTGACATCAAGAGAAATCAAATAAATAGCTACAAAATCCTATTAGGAATAATCATTTGTAAACAGAGAAAGGCTGATAGGTATTTTTCAGATATGTTTTTATGTGTTATATATTTTAAAAAAAGCATTAGGCAGCTGCTGTAAAACAGCTATAAAAGACATATGTTAACACCCTTGATAACTCTTAAAAACTACCTGCTTATCCACAACCTGTTCCATGAATGCAGGGTGAGATCACGTGACTTCTTTCCACTAACAGAATATAAAGACATGTAACCTCAATATTTTAGAAAAGAAAAAAGTTTATTTATGAAGTTATTATGTCTCTCTCTTTGCAAGAAAACACACCCATTAACAATATCAGATGCTTAATCTGTAATGCAGCTGAAATTTTCTTTTTAATAAGATCTCAAACTTACAGAGAAGTGCTGTAACAATTCATCTTTTTCCTCTTCAATGAAGCCTCCAACCGTTAGTGCTTTGGGACGATGATCAACCACCATGTGATTCAACATGCCTCTTCCTCTCCCACCACGACCCCATCCTCGTCCTCTTCCTTGGACAGGCGTTGCCTTTCCTCGACCAACAGGTAAGATGCCTAAACGCGCAGCCTGTTTAGAACAAGTCAAATGACTTACAAATCCGCCCTCTCAGCAAGAACACAGCATAAATATAAAAGCATCAATCCAAACAAATTCACCTCTACTTGTAACTGATTTAGTTTTTTTCTCAATTCAGTTGTGTCTTCTCCAGAGGAGAGTCTTTTATGAAAGTCCAGTTCTGCATCTAAAAGTTCCTTTTGTGCCTTAAAGAAAGAGATGCACAAACAGAAAATAGAGGGGGAAAGGCTGAACGTTAATGCATGCTTTTAACGTATTCCAATTCTTCAGCAATAAACTTGTACAAATTACATAGTTAGATCACGATAACATACTCACACTTTTCTCTAAATTCAATTGATCATGCTTCTATTCATTTAATTGAAAGTCCCTCCCTGTCAAAAACCAAAACCCAGTTCTAATTTGAAGTAAATGTGACAGGAACTTGAAGGACCTATATGAAAAGTTAAGTCACTTGAGTTGCTTAAATTTTTGCTTGCTTATCCATAGTTATCACACTGGATCACATTACTAGGATGTAACATTAGAAATAGGCATAACCAGACAGGTTAGTATCTTGCACAATAAATACCTCTGTCTTGGATTTTAATTTTGATGGGGTAGAGGATGTAGACGAAGTTTTTAATTCATCCTTTAACTGAGATATTTTTCCTGATAATTCTTTTAAGGTCTTCATTATTTCTGCTCTCTCTTCTGGTTTCATGGTTTTATTCTTCTCCAGCTTGGATATCAACATCTGTGTATTAGAAAAAGAGCAGGAACATAAAATTATAGCAAAAATACCGCTGAACAGACAGATATCTAAGAAAAAAATATAATGTATATACTAGAACACATTCTAGGCCTACCTTCTGGCATTCTATTTGTTTTTCTAACATCTCCTGCTTCTTTTTCCTCATATCCTGTTGGAGTTTCATTGCCTCCTATATGAGGAGAAAATTCATTCAAACAGAAAACAATTTCATAATTAAAAAGTACACATTTGAATATATTATACTCCACTAAAATTTAAAACAACATCAGTTTTCATCATGTAGAAGTTGCATAGAGAAGCAGTGTAGAAAGCAGTAGAAGCAGTAGAGAAGCAGTAGAAAGGCAGATTACTTTTTTGTCACTATTTAATACACACAAGACAGGTCAGTAAAAAGCAAAATAGCATTTTACATGTGCATATATGTTATATTTTCTTCTTCAAACTATAAAATGAAGTCCATAACAGCAATAACTAGACTGCAAATTGCATAAGTTAGATCTGATATGGAAAACAATAAAAAGCTGTTGAATTCCAGCTGTGATATACTTTACTGAATTTTTGAAGAAACACATCCTACATTATCCTACATCGTAGTGATCTCATACCTACAGAGATTCATATAAAAAAATGTCCGAATGCTATCTTTGAAAGAGTTTTTAGGATAGTTACTGGGCTATGCAAACCAAGGGGAGAGCGCTACACAGGAACACCTGAGTTTGTCTAATCAATCCTTTCTTTATAAAGTACTTAGACTGTTATGTTGTTGCTCAAACAATACATATAGTAAAGTACCTGTTTTTTTTTAAGAGCTTCTTGCACATCATGAGGTTTAGACCCTGCACCAGGCTTCATAGATGTTTTTAAGTTTGAAGAACTGTAAACCATTTTTGAGTGGCTTGTAGAAGTAGGAAATGACTGAAATGGAACAAACAAAATGTAATAACGTACCAGGAATGTAATATACCACCACCAACTTTTAGATAATGTATTTAGTTAAACATGAACACATACTTCCAAATTTGTTTGATGAGGTAAAAAACGTGATGAAGCAGAACGCGTACCGTTAGCCTGTTGGATGCTGGATCCCTGATACCCACTAAGAGTACTACTGAAGCTGATATTTGCATCTGCATTCTATTCAGCTTGATAGTATCAGCCAAATATGCTTCCCGATCCAGCATTTTGAAAAGAACTAAGGTGGTAACAGTTACAGTTCTTACACCTACATGCTTACTTCCTCATAAAAGATTATTTTCGTTGTTAGAATGCATGCTGCACCATGGTATCAGCACAAATCAAACTATAGCAGTTTGAACTCTATGCAGAAGTATTTCATAAGCTGTCAGTACTATTTTTAAAGTACTGAGTAAGTTCCAAAAATCACTACTGGGAGAAACAAAGGGATTCAAAGAGCTGGCATCACATATAAACTATCAAATTTGTTAAATATGGAGCATTGTCCCTCTTCAAGTCATGCTGCTTAGAACTGTGATAATTTTTTTCTAAAGTAGCTACTATTCTGTTTTAGTAGCTGACGAGATCAGGTAGTGACCAACCACAGTCACACAAACACTAATGAAAATAACAAAACCAACCCAAGAAAGAATTTGCAAGTGCTAGTTAATAGTTTCCTCCTTTAGAAAACAGGTCAAAGCTTTAAGCAAATGTATGAAGATGGTTGTTTACTACACACATACCTGGGAATCCTCTACTACAGCCCCAGCCTGGCTTAAGTCAGGCTGGTTTCCACCTGTTGCTCCAAGGCGACGTTTCACTGGGACTTTATTAAGGACATAGGCACCTGATGCCATCGGTTTATTCATCACCTATGTATCAATTGATATTAAAATGAAAAGACTGTATACTCTGCATTTTAAAAAGAGCAGTCACTCAAATGCTGGTAACGTTCCAGGCGCTATCACTAACTTAAGGAATAAAGCCATCCCACTGGGAACAATACCTTGGACATGTTGCTATGCACTGTTACAGCTGGGGCTGTGGTCAGGGCTTGCTGCTGAAGGTGGAGCTGGTGGTGAAGAGACTGCGAGGGTGATGGTTGCTGCTGCTGCTGCTGCATCAGTGGGGGCTGCTGTTCGCCTTCTCTGTGCCACAGTACCCTTATGAACCGATTATTCAAAACTGCCTTCGTGCTGGAAATGGCCTTCCTAGCCTCATCATTAGTTAAGTACTGAATTAAAGCAGCTTCTGGATCATTCTGGAAAGCAACCTGGAACACAAGAAAGACCTGTCACATTATTTCAAGAAAGACCTGTAGCAAACCAATCTACAAATAATCTGCCATGAGAAGGAATTAGACATTCAATGTCATTAACAGCTTAACACAAAGTCGACACATTCTATGTTACTAAAGTCAAATACATTTGGCAAGTGTTGCATAAATTTCAGTGAAGTCTATATGCAGTAAAAGACTAAGGACGTTCATGCAAAGGTTCAGCAGATTCTCGAAAAAGCATCGTCTAATTATCATAACTATTTTCTCTAAAATTAATCACCACAGAAATAAAAATGTACGTTGGACTTTCTAGTACAATGCAACTGAGGTACCATCTTTTAAAAACAGCATCATTTGTGCTAAGACATAAGGTTGCCAGCTCAAAGAAAAGAGAGGTTTCACAGACGCCCACCATATTCAGACCTCTCAGCAAAAGGTTGCTCACTCCAACAAATAGAGGGAAATTAAATACTACTTTAACTATGCTACTATTCGTATCCTGCTTACGTAGTGCTTTTCTACTTTCTATAATATAAGGTGCATCACCAGACTCAAACTACTTTATGATGGTAAGTGGTAGTAAACTGATGCATAAAGATTCCTGAAACACCTCTGAAAAAATCTTGATTAAGAAACACTGCAGGTTTATAATGCAAGACAGAAATTGTTAGATCTCTTAAAAAAAAGAAAAAAAAGAAAAAAAAAGAAAAAATCCATGCTGCTCAATAACCTGACATGTCTTAGACGTAGTGTTAACCCTGTTAACCCTGCAAGACTGCCAAGTTTAACAAAAAGTCACGAAGGCAGAAGGGAATAAATTTTTTTTTTTTTTTTTAAACCCAACGAGGATGACAATACAGAGTGGTCCAAGGAAAGATTTCTTTAGATTTGGTTACCTACTGCCCTGTCCCACTTAGCTTCTGTTAACAACAGCGTAAATTCTTAAATACATTAACATAAATTAGCCAAGACAATACTTAAAGTTTCAAGGGAAATAGCAAAGTCCATTTTTGTGTCTATGTGTGGGTTTCTTTTTACCTGAATGTTTACAATAGTTCCAAATTTACTGAAATGTTCATTGAGCTGTGTAATGTTGTTCAATTCTGGTGGAATTTTTCGAACTTCTAACTTTGTGTTAGTATATTGATTCTTCTTCAAAAATCCTGGCTTATTCTGACTGTTATTGGCTTGCCTAGAAAAAAAAGACAGCGAGATTAATTCAGAGAGACTTGTGTACATCCAAGTCAGTAGTTATCACACACACTTATTTTCTTGTAAAAGGAATAAACTCTCTATAGAGTAACACAAAAAGAGATTCTCCCCCACCAGTTTATGCTCCATGCTCCATTTTTTTGGATGGAGAAATCAGCTGACACATCCAGGTCAGACAACATGGATTAGTGACTAGTTATATTCACAAAATAAACAACAATAAAATACATTCCTATTAGTCAAATGCAGTTTTTAATTCTTACTTTCCCATCCACGGCTTCTTTAATGATGGACATTCCATGCTACTTGGAGATCTTTTCCTGCTGTCTGGTTCAAGCACGACTCTAGTTACATTGCTGCTATTATTTGTGATGGGAATGGGAGGTTCAGTCTGGATGATAATATTGGCAGCTACAGAAAAGGAGAGAGGCCCATATTATTTACCACACCTCAACAGAGACAACCAAAAAAAACTTCCATGTAAACAGCAAAATAGAATCAAGTTAAAAACAACGGAATAGGAAGGTACTGTCGAGTTGGTCAGCTTTGTTTACGAAATTGCTTTAGAGATCAAGAAATCACTTGTAGCCTAACCAACCCATTTGCAGACAACGAACATTAGTCCACTCAGGGAACAGATTTTGACTTTTAATATTAACATCAGCTTAAAAGAACTAAGCTAAAACTTCATCTTTCAGGTATAGACACCTGACAAAAAAACCCACCAACAACAACACAGACCCATGAGAGCAGGACCCCAGACTTCAGCTTTGAGTTCTACAATATGGCATGAGCTGAATAAACAACTCTGTGTATTACCCTTTGCAAATGAAAAACACACGAACACCAGAGAGAGCAAGACCCTCTTCCTCCCACTACCCCCTTTCCATTCCTCCATCCAGTTTTCAAGAACAGTAAGCTGTTAATTAAGTACAGCTACAGCATGACATTGTATTCTCAGAAACACTAGTTCTGTCACTTCAAGCTTGAATGATCTACAGTTACAAAGCACCAGATAACAAATTTCCAAGTATTTATCTACAACCTGCTTAAAATGACACTATTGCTATTAGTCTGTTGTGTTCACTAAATATCCAACTCTTAAAAAGAAGTCTGAGCTGTAAATCAATTTCTTTTGTGGCTTTTATATATGCCAGAGCTCTGCTGATTACACAATGAGGACAAAGACTAGATATTAACAGGGAAATAGCTTCAGTTTTATTTGTCTGGATGAATTTAGAATAATCCCTTCACATCACAGACGAAGACAACAAAACAAGTTGTCTAAAGTGCCTTCACCACTCAGTTAGCCCTACACTTGGAATGGGTTCTCAGAAAGAATCTGAAGGCCAGTAACAAAGCCCCAACCCTGCCTTTATGATATTACGACTCATTAAGATGAAAACAGTCATACTTTTCTGCAATAATAGGTAACTATGTTCTATATAGGATGAACCATTGGAAGAAAACACTGAAAAAAAAATCTTATCTGTTAAGTAAGAAATACTAGAGTGTAACATAAAACACCGAATTTTAATAATTTTTCCTTAAAGGACGGTGGGGGAAGACAGGAGGGAGAAAGAAAGCTATGCTAACAGAACAACAACAACAAAAAAATTAAAAAGCTTTAACTTGTTCTGACTCTAGGCCTAAAGACATCTTATACATGTAGCCATTAAGAGTGAGAGTGTACATACACTCTCATCCAGTCAATGATCCAGAATTACTTAGACCCGACTAAGATTTCAACAGAGTAGGAAAATTAGAATCCTATCTGCAATAGTCATTTTAAGATAGCAAAAGTCAGACCATCAGGTACAAACACCTGCCGTGACAGCTTCCCTCATCACTGCCATCACAACAGCTGAGACAGGTGCTGCAGATAACGACCTCTGGGCCCCAGCTCCTAAACACATCTGCAGCAAAATAACGCTGTCTTCAGACCATGTGCTTAAGGCCTTCTTTTTGCACCACTTTGCTTTTCTGAGGTACCCAGCACCCAGAAAGTGCCCTGGTAGGTTAAAGAGAAAAAGACAAATCAAAACAAAAAGTAAAATCAACCACCCGCTGTAGTATTGATTAAAATCAACCGCTTGCCTGGGAACAAGGCTGCTTTGAGTTTAATATAGTCATATTACCCTTTTTTTTTTTTTCTCCATGTAGAGATGTCTGAAAATTGCTTTGAAATGTTAGATCAATGAGTAAAATTTGCTTTCAGCCTGAAAAAGGGAAAAATCAGCGTTGACGGTCTTGGACAAAAATAGTAACAGCAGTGACTGGAAACCCTTCCTACCTCTTGGATTTGTATCCATCTCCCCAGATGTTAGGCCAATTAGATTTGGACGCTGCGTTTGTGCTCTTGTAAAGAACTGCCGATACTGAGATCTACCAGCACTGGTAATACTAGGAGCTTCAGGGTTATAGCCATCTGGCTCATATGTATCTATAAAAAAAGGAGAGAAATGAAAGGATTTTTTCAAATGATTTTAAGACTCTAGATTAATTTTCCTTTAAGGAAATACATGGATGTCCAAGAATCAGAAGTTGTTTTAGATGAAGGGAAGAGAAAAGAAGTTGTAGAACTGATGTGTGCAGCCATTTAAATTCCTCAACTGAACTTCATGCCCAAGTCTATTCAGGCATAATCTCTTTTAATCTACTTTTTACTTTCTGTCTAAAGTGCACAGGTTACAAAAATGGAGTACTGCTGACAAACCACCGGAAAAATGAATGAGGTTTCTGTATGACAACACTACTTGTGACAGTGTTTCATGGGGCACAACAAAAAGAAACAGTTTGAACATCTATTCTCTAGGTGCTAAGATGCAAATAAATATTTATTCCTTGTTGTCCAACAGTCTGGTTTCTTTCAGAAAAGGACTTTTTGGGAAACAAATGCTTAAATAAGTCCAAAAGAAACTGAGAAGTCAGATAATTTGACCAATACTTACCTATTAAATTCTCTCAATTCATTTGTTAGAGGAACTACCTGCCTAACTCTAGTAAAGCAGTAATGATTATTTTAATCAAAAGAGGTAATGATGTGAAAACAGAAGGTGACAGAATTGACTCATATTGTTCCTCCAGCCTAAGGGGCAAATCAAGCATGACTCCTTCTTTCAAGCACAAGAAGGAAAAGCGATACAAGAAGCAAAATGAATAAAACCTATGATAAGCCTTCACAGAAGCATAATACTAGAACATCAGTGGACGTCTGTACAGGGTGACTGCAGACTTGAAGCATTCTAAATGTCAGCTTTGTTATTCCAAAGCAGCAAAGAAGACTCTCTCTAATTAAAAACAGATCCCTCAGAACTGCTATACCTCTGTTTTCGCTTGCGGTTCAGTTTCCACCAAGAACTTCCATCACCCCTGCACGAGGTTCCTCCTCCAAGATTTTGCATATGATTGCAAGAGGGCAATCAGCAATTGTTACCAAAACTACGTAAGAATATGACATGAAAACTCCAAAGTGGTTTTGGAGAACAGAATTATGTAGTGTCACCAAGGCCAAAGGCGCGTTATGATTTGAGGCACACAGAATTGCTGTTAAAAGAAGCCCTGAAGCTGAAAGACTCAGATCACGAGGCCTGATAGTGTTTGGTAACAACCAAACTACGCTTCTAACAAGGCTTTGAGCGGTGGAAGTCGTGAAAAGCATGCAAGTCACAAAAAGTGATGTACATTGTAAGCTAAAGACTGTCTTTGAATAAAATCTAAAGTGCTTATGTAAAACCAAACAAAAGAGACACACATCAAAATACCAGATTGGAGTAATAAATCAAACAAACAAAAAAACCTTTAAGATGAATTCACCTTATTCTGTTTAGCTAAAACATGGAAATGCCATTACTCCTTTCATTATCAAAATATAAAATTTTGTTGAATTTAAATTGAACAATTTAGAGTCCCCAGGTATTTTGTTACTCCTTTCATGAAATCTTACTTGTATGATATTTTAGCTGTATAAGAAAGATGGACTTGCCTATTGAAATCCATTCATATTAATTTAGCTAGAATAAGCCAATTCTGGGTGGGGGGGAAAAAAAAGGAAAATAAAAAGCACATTAGTATATGAAGAATGCAAAGACTATTTTGACATAAAGCTAATCAGAAATTTCCCCCTTGCCCTCATTGGAAGCAGTAGCAGAGGAATAAAGACAGAATAAAGTAAAAGATTTGCAGATACATCACTTGCCTACTGACGCTCTGCTAAAGGACTTCAAGATGAAGGGATCCCTTCCTTAATGTACAGCCATATTACTTCGAGCATATTGCTTTAAGCATATAAAAATCAAAACGAATCCCTCCATAAATGATGTTTCCTCAGACAGTGACAGAATGCCACTACATTTTACACAGCAACAGCAGATGATGCACTGACTATGAGAAAAGCCATCAGACTTCTTTTTAGATTTGTATGTAGTGGAAGAAGATAGAGGAAACAATTTTTAATCATACATCAACAGAAACATTTTTAACTTTATAATCTCAAAAAGACTTCTTTAAAAAAAGATATTTGCTTACGTTCTGATACTGTATACAGTAGGTTCTGGGGTAAAGGAGGAGGTAGCCTTGCTCCTACGGGTGCAAGACTGGGCACTGCACTTGTCCCAGGCTGGTCACGATTACTTATCAAACTTGACTGTGTTAGAGGTGGTCCTACAATGACACCACAGAATATATCACCAAAACTTACAACTCCACAGACAAACATACAAATAATTCAGTGCAATTTCTAAGACTGAGTTTTTATTGTCCCATTAAGCTCAAAATAAGTTTCCCCTTGATAAGAATACCTATTCAAGTAAGTTACTCTATGCACTAAACAAAAGAACAAAGCTTTAAGCTATACAAATATATTTTCTTCCCCAGAGGCTTATTACTGATGCAGCTTGCATTAGCTGAAGTAGCAACTCCCTCAGCTCTGCCAAAGGAGTGGAGGGGCTAGGAGGAAATCAAGGGTTGCTCAGAGCAGGAGCTCATACTCCTAACATTTAGATTCTAGTTCTATAACCAGAGCTACAGGGTGAAAATCCTTCACAAGGCTGCCCAGCTATTTTTGCTTTGTTTGCACCACATATGATAAATACACTCCTAGTTATTATATGATCAAAACTGTACAACAACTTACATGACACAACCTATTAAGACGTAACTACAACTGCAGTGCACTACTGGTTTGCTTAATAGCAAGGCAACTCACTACCACAAAAATGCTCGTGCAAACTTTCAAGGAAGTTTTTCTGTTAATTAGAAAAGCTTATTTTAGCTATAGTAAGAATTATTTACCACCACAATCATTTTAAGCTTTTGCTACTAGAATTTGTAGTAAAAATAATTCAAGGTAAGAAATGCAAGTATAAAATTAATCATGGGAGTGCAGATGTACGAACTGGTGACCTTCACAGAATTGATTACAGTCACGTGTAGTTTCACTAGAAATACCTTTGTTTTTGACAGAAAAAAAATCAATTAGTTACGCCCCCCACCCCCCAAAAAAAAAAAATTAAGGTTTTGCAACTTAGAACATCCACTACTTTGTATAAATATTTGTTAGAGTCATAGAATGCTTAAGGTTGGAAAGGACTTCTAGAGATCATCTAGTCCAACCCCGCTGCACACACAGGGTCACTCAGAGCATGTGGCACAGGACTAACTATACAGAAATTATTCTTTAGTCCATAGCAGCTACTATTTCATTTAAGTTATTGCACTACACTACTGGAATACAGAGTACTGAAATAGTGCAACCATGTATCAAGTATTCTAAGATTTTTTTTCCTCTTACACAATCAGTCTCTTTTAAGATGTAATAAGATAACAAAACGGCTACAGTTTCACAGATCACTGCCAAGCTAAGAGGTCTTAGATATATGAAGTATTGGTTATGGAAAAGCCACACATAATTACCATGACCAGGGAAATTTATTATTGCTTTTAGGAGAGTAGATCTCAATATTTTTACATTAGCAAAAAAAAAGACTATCAAGCCAATTGACAGGAATCAAATCAAGTAACAAGACTGTCAGATAACCTGAAAGACATTCCCCATCCTCTAACCCCTGCATTTGTCTAATTTAATTCCAAGTACGGTGAACTTTAAAAGCTAATTTTTCAGAACTATTCGGTAATATGCTGCGTGGCAAAGCACTAGCAAAGAAGCTTGAAGAACTCATTACTTTGAATACATATAGAACTCTTCCAGAAATATCTGTCTCAGATTGGATCATTTGTGACATAAAATAATGCAGAACAGTATTTTAGCTTACTTGGTACAGGAAGCACAACAGGAGGTGGTGCCTGCGGGTGAGCCTGGGGAACTGGCATCCTCATATTGCGGGCTGGAGCTGGCATGGGGGGCAGAAGCATACCAGGAGGAGGAGGAAGGCCCAGAGGTGGTGGAGGAAAAGGAATCATGCTTGGCAAGGACACTTCATCCACTACTAAAGGGTCATTTCCATGATCAAACTGGCAAAGATCGCCAAGCACACAAAACCCTCGCTCTGTAAAACAAAACATAACAGTTAATTATGCTTTTATATTAAAAAAAAAATCCAACATTACATTATCAGGCAAGGTTTCAGAGTAAAATTCAAATTGGAACAACTTCCTGTAACAGCATACAAATATACATACATTTGAAAAGCTGGGGGGCAATGAGGAGAAGGGGAAGGGAAGAAAACATGCAGAAGGACCCCAGGTTTAACATTAAACATATGAACTGTAGTCTTTTTCAGATATGCTATTGCTGAAATATTGCGAAGGTGTATTTGCCAAGGCATATATGGAATTGTACCCAATTCTGTGTTCTTATCCAGCAACAGTAAAATTATAAGCAAACTGCTTCCAGTTTGCTGGAAGAAACTTATTTCGTTCCCAAGGAAGATATAGGTCATACATGCACTTTTACACACACAGTACTTACATGCTACTGCATTTTGGCTGGCTGCCTACATTTTGTGAATATTCAAAGATAAACAAGTAGACAGAACATAACTGAAATCACGTATGCAATTGAAGACCAGAAAAAGATTACCGTCATAATCTCGGCATCTTCTTTTAGGTGGAGGGTTTCTGCCAAACGAGCCAGGAGTGCTGTGATTGTTATAAAAATTTGACCAGCTCTCTGTTGTGTTTTCAAGATGATGAGCAGGTGCAATTACAGTAACAGCACTGGGAATAGACTGGGCAGAGGAATACTGTTCAGTAGAGTTACTGGGAGATATAGAAACTGGATTATAGGAGCCTTCATCATTTCTCTCACTCTTGAATTTTGATCTCTCCCTATGCTCTGTTGAGAAAAAAAAAAAAAAAAAAAAAGAGGGAGGTGGTTGTGAGTGTAAAACTTCACGGCTTGTTCCACATGTCAGAGCCCTGAAATACTAGATACTACTAAACAATACAAACATTAGCTTAAATGCTCTGTGCAGTAAACCATTCTTGAAAGTTAGTTGCAAAAATGGAATGAGAACTAAAGCCAAACAAAACAGTGTTTTTACTTCAAAAATCAAAACATTTTCTTTGTAAAATGCTGATAATTTCTCTGATACTTAACCCTTCCTATATTTACAATTTTCTTTTCCAAATAAGAAAGAGGAAGGGGAAATCATATAATTAAAAAACAAAATTTTCCACCAGTGCTTTTGGAATTAGCCCTAGAAGAAAAGTGCATCACATGGTAATACCCTTCAATTGCAAAGAAACTTTACCTAAAAACACAGTAGAAAAAAAAAGGTAGAAAGCAGAAAAAAGGTGTAACACTATTCCTCAAAAAAATAGGACATCCTTGAAAAAAGAAATAAATCAACAGCTTTGTCAACACAGAGCAAACGTGTATCAGCTACATGTACTCACTGGTATACACCCGTGGATAAAAGTTTTCAAAATTCGCTCAAATGACTCCAGGGCATCTACAGACTGCCAACCTGTGCCACTTGCACAAGTGACCACACATCACCGACACCCGGCGTTTGCCCACAGTAAGAGCCTGGCACTCACCAGCGCTTCTGCTTGCTTCATGGTCTTTGCTTCTGCCCCTGCTGCGGCTACGACTTCGACTTAGCCCTCTGCTTTTACTACGACTTTTACTCCTGCCTCGTCGCCATCCAGACTTGTCTCTGTACAAGTCACTCCTGTCATAGTATCTGTCATAGTCCCTCCATTTTCCATCATCTCTCTTTTTCTCTCTGGTTCTAGAAAATATAAACATTATTTACGAAAGAGAAACCAAATTCTAAAACAAGTACTGCTCATCCTCCACATCCAACTTCGGTAATGACATCACATTTGAGATGGACTTTCCCAAGTTATATAGAAAAATACAGAACCTCAAAGTTGAATTGCTCATTCATAGAAAGAAGAGAGGGGAGGACAAAGAACAGGAAAGATGAGAAAGAGTTACAGGAAACCAGTACAGAACAAACTTTGAAAACACAAACTCTGCAATCCCCTTCCTTCTGCTCCCCCCAAACACTTCATTATACAAAACACAAAGAAAGAAAAACAACTGAGGATTCCAATATACATGATAAACACAGAAATACACAGCAGATAAAGAATAGGAAAAATAGCACATTTTTAATGAAACCACTGCCTAGCAAGTAGAATACAAAGTCAAGAACTGCCAACAAATAGCAAAGGAGATCCTAATATCTTGGTTCAAGAGTACTACTAACCTCTGTTCACTGGAATCTGTACGGCTTCTCTGTGGACTAGAATACTTCTTTTTCCTGCTTTCTCGCTCTTCCTCAACTGATTCTTGAAAATTCTGTTTAAGAGACAACCACCTGTTAAGTACGGTCTGTGTGCTTTCCGCAATACAACCCAGTACAGTGCTGTTTTTGTTGACTGACAGATTTTGATCTGTGATTATTTATCACCTTCACGACCTTCTGCCAATCTTAAACCTGGAGATGGAACAACCAACTCCAGCCCTGCCTTTCCTTCAATTTATTTCATACTCACAGACAAAACCCTCAAATCTGAATACTCAGAGCATTTTTGCTTCTTCCCCATCACTTAAATCCTTCCAAATCATAACCAGCTGCACAGAGAACAATAAAGATCACTGGTCACAATGAAGTGAACTTTGCTCTTATACCTCTCCTCAAATTCAATTTGAGATTTGGAAGCAGGTAGACAGAAAAATGGATGTTACCTCCTCCTTGACTTCTTCTTTCTCCTGAGTTGCAGGTTTCACTTCTGCTTTTGCTGGTTCAAGAGAAGGGAGGTAACTCTTGGTGTACAGACTTTCAAAGAGTTTATCTACAAAACCTGAAGTTTCTGGGGATGCAGAAATAAGAGAACATCACTACATTTTGGTTTAAGACGATCACTAGGAATGGATTGACCAGAGAAGTCCCTGAAGAAAGCCATCGGGAAGGATTGTTTACAGCAGCAGCATTTTAAATAATGAACATTAGCTCTATATGAGGATCTGGAATTATATTTGTGGAATTTGAAGATGTTTATATAAATAAAAAATAATTGAGGATATCAGAGACAGAAACAGAAGGTTTTACTTCAATCGCACTTACAATTTGGAATTTTTCTAAGAGGCAAGTGTGAACTTAGGGTCAATGAACAACTTTAGATTTACTCCAATTGCTAAAATTAGCAATTGCAACATGGTAGTACATCATTCATATAACATTATTCATTAATTTCAAAGTAGATCTCAAATGAATACACAATAATTTGCCAACTCAGAGTCAGAATTTCAAGAGCTTAACACCTGCAATTTGACCTGATTTTGAATTGCAATGAGAAGCTCCCCAGATGCCTGGAAGGTCACCTCAGGTCAGATTTTCCAAAGTTACCAAGCTCACGCCAAAGAAATTTCTGGCAGCATGACCAACATTTAAAAATGAAACAAAGTGTTGTGTTCGGACTTTTATGAAAAGGCTTATCTACAACTGGAGATGGAGGGAAAGAAATAAAGCAAAAAAGCAAGCAAGCAAGAAAGCAAGAAAGAAAAGCTATACAACTTCAACAGTTCATTTTGTGATTAAAAAGATCCTTATTTCTTTACGCTTTGTAAGAAAAACTAAGTTTAAGAAAAAAGAAAGTATCCTGAAGGAACGGTGGTGTACCACCCTTCGCTCCATCCTACGAAATGCACTGCAAGGATAAAGTAGTTAATAGCACGGTACCTTTTTGCAGAAAGACATCGAGCTGATCAGCACAGAAGGCTTTGAGCTCTTTCTCTGGTTTGTCTTTCTTGACTAGCGCCACAACATAGTTGGCTAAGGCTGAGGGGTCTGCATCACATCTGGTGAGAGAAAGAATTATTCGTCACAATCACACAGCCCGACTTTGCTGAAGGCCAAAAATCACAGTATGTTGAAGCACCACCACTACAGGAGAGTCCCTGAACAAAGCCTGACAATCCAGGTGGGATGCTTTTCCAACATCCAGACAACACACAGCTGCACTGGAGGGGACAGAGCTAGGAGCTGCCCCCCCAAATTACAGCAAGACATTCTAATTGCCATGGGACAATCAGCCTCCCCTGCACACACACACGTCTACCCACCACGTTCTCATTCTTCTGCTCCTTCCTAAGGTTTACCTATGAAAAAAACTTTCCTTCTTTATTTAAAGATCCTATTCTGGGGCACACGAGCAAGTGCCACTGCTCCTTCACTTTCTCTTAGCACAGCAACCACAATGCTATACAGATAGCAGAGCAACTACCAAAAATTCACTACATAATTACTTGAAAGAAACATCACTACATATGTTCATTATAACAGTAAAACCATGAAAAGCAGTTCAAAAAGATGTATCTCAAAAATATTTTAAATATGCACAGAGATATGTTCTATACAGCTTAACTTACTATGCATAATTAGACTTTTTTCCCCCCAGAATGATTTCCTAGCCTATAGATCACAGTAATCATCCAACTCTGCTAAAATGCCAAAATGGATGCAATTACCAATATAGATTCATTTTACTCGCTATCCAAGTGCTATGAAGGCCAAAGGTAGCCAACTCTGCTCAAACAGTTCTCCACTAATCTTTAAATTAGATATTGCTTTAGATTCTATTATTCAGTCACTGGAAAAAAAAAAAAAGGAAGAAAAAAATACACAAATTATGAGCTAGATTAACAGCATGAAAGTATTATTAAACAACAACTCTTTGTGCTGCTACTCACTGAAAAGATGCAAACATCAGCTATCAGGTGGTAGGTATGATCCAAAACGGATCCAAAGGTATGATCATAATCAGTCCAATTAAAAGAATTGTGAATACTAATATTTCAAGAAGAAATAGTGTATTTAAAGAATGTTAGCTATGGAACTATAAAGAAATAGCATAAAAGCAGGCAAACCTCAAAGTAACTTCCAGTAAAAAATGAGAGAGAACTGGCTAAACAAAATAACCTTCCAATCAAGCAACTCTAAATTATTTCGCTTACTTGTTTCCAACAGCTGATGAAAACCATGTTAAATATGGCAATTAACTACAAAGAAACCACAAATTTACAGATTTTGCAGAACACAAAAAAGAAGTAAGCTGTACTTATTATATCCTATACTAGTAGCCACATACAACTAAAAAGTATAAAACCTCAATTTAAAATAAAGAACATGATCCATCACTTATTAACATACTTATTAGTTGAACCCATCCCATTCATTTCTCCTCATATTAATTTATCCTGGGCATTCACATTACACTTCACCAAGTTGGCCTTTTCCCACTTTCCCTCCTTAATGCCAAACATCCAGCACCCACCAGGAAATTCTGCGTCTCTGACATGAACCCTTGTCTGCACCTCAACTCCCTGCCCTTCAGCTCAGACAGCCAAAAGATGCAGAGAGCAAGAGAGAAGGCCGAGTGGGAGGAGCAGCAAAGGGGCAGGGGTGAGAGCTATGCTCTGTCTAGAGGAACCTTCAGAGACTTGGCTGGAGATTGCAGAGAACCGTTCTTTCCAAACAAACCAACCAAAACAGCAGTGCCATGAAGCACTTGGCTAAAAACAAAATGAAACCACAGCATTCTTCTCCCTTTCTTACCCTGAATTCACCTACCACCTTAGGGAGCTTTCTTC
>VWPW01032647.1:0-28492 GCA_013389825.1 Crypturellus undulatus | reverse complement strand
CCCCCGAGCCCGCCCGCCCGGCTCGCGGTGCCGCGCTCCGGCGGGCCCTGCCCCCGGGGGTCCTTGCGACCCCTCCCGGTACCTGTCGGTGCGCGGCGGGGCTGGTGCCCGGCCCCGCTCTGTGCCCTCCCGCCTCGCGGGCGCCTTCACAGTTACCGGAGGGGAGCGGCGGTGCCGGCGGGCGGCCCTGCGCAGTAGGGTTAGGAGACGGCCAGGGAGGCTCTGACGCCGATGGGAACTTGCTTTAAGTTATAGCAGTATCTTTATGGCTCTTGTTTAAAGTCATTTCGTTTTTTGTTTAAAGTCATTCTGTAGTTTGCAGTAGTACTTCTGTGTTTTCCTGCTTTCTTTTCATGTTCACTTGTACAAGTGAATGGGGAGCACCCCCTGCCCCAGATATCACAGTGCTTTGATCTTGCAAAAAAAAAAAAAAAAAAACTTTGTGTTTCACGATTCATGAACAGGACACCCACAGCGTGTACAGCTTTTACACTTTAAATATAGTATGCAATAACAGACTAGGAAAAAGAGTTATTTAATGTTTAATGGTGATGTTGAAATGCTGATAGCAAAACATGTAAAGAATTATAATTTCTAAAGAGCCCTCTTCATTTTCTGAGGTCTCATTAAAGAGGAGTTGTGTGCCAGGCACTTCTGTTGGTCTCTGTTTCTACCTAATGAATAGGAAAGTGCAGGAACTCTGCAACAAGGTGATGCAAGAATCTGTAGTAAAAATCCATACATTTTTCCACGTCTGGTTTAAACACATTCTTATCTGCCCAACTCAAACATCTCTGAGTTTGCTAGATATTGGTAAGATAATTGGTTTGTTAGTAAGGTACCTTGCCTGTTGTGCTACTCCTTTGCCTTGGGAAGAGGCTATTAGTTCTTTCTTTATAGTGTATGCGGTGGTTTTATGTTTTCCTGTGGCCAAATCTCAAGGAGACAAGTGTACACGTCCTGTTAATGATAATAATGATACTTTGCTATGAGGTGATGCAATGAGGTCATGCAGCCCAGGTAAATGTATGTAAATACACTCTGCAGGGCTGGGAGTCAGTGACAAAATGATCCCAAAGACATTTGTCATTTTGAGGTCTGTAATTTTGTTTTCATTAGGTCATTTACTCAGACTTTTCTTCTTTGTGTGTTGCACAGGAGCGTAAAGGGACAGCAAAAGTAGATTTCCTGAAGAAAATTGAAAAAGAGATTCAGCAAAAGTGGGATGATGAGCGAGTCTTTGAGGTTAATGCTGCAGATACGCCGAACCAGAAAAGGTATCACTCATTTTTAACAGGTGTTACCTTCAACTATTTGAAATCTCTTCTGAAGGAATTTTTGTTTCCCATCAAAACACAGAAGAAAAATCTGAGCGTTGTTTTCAAATGAGTAGTGCTTTCAGGTGAAGCTGTTTATGTGTGTGATATGTTGGCATTTCCGCAGCTCGCAACATAAAGCCGTGGTGCGCACGAGCTGGCTGAGTTCCAGTCCTCTTATTTCTTAGCAGCACCAGTATCCTCTGAGTGCTTAAAAATATATTCTCTTTTGTGACTTCAACTTCCTGGCATGAAGAATGTTTCTCAAGGTGAAACCTGAGCCCTTACAGCCCAAATTACTACCTCTCAGTGAGAAACTGCTGTTGCTTTACGTGAGGTGTGGGCAGTGAGTGGGGCGTGTGCTCACTCTGCCTCACTGCAGAAGGAGAAGCCTTTAGTCACTGAGTCCGCGGAGTTACGGTGTGGGATAACCCGTTCTTCCCCTGGAAATGGGCAGAGCCCAGCCCGTGACACTTGCAGATGTTCACACCAGGAGCCGTAAGGAGATACTGCTCAAAGAGCTTCAGTGTGGACTTTTATTCTCGGTTGTAGCTCCGGAGGATTTAGTCCCAGGATTGAGTTAGTATTTAATGACCAAAAGGTCTGGTAATTTGAATGCTAAATTAGGAAAAATCACAAAAATAGTTGCTATGTAGGTTTTGGCTTCACATTGTAGAAATTTTCTTTCTTAAAGGAACTGTTGTCTGTACTTAGGTATTCATGATGTTACGGGTTAAAATTCAGCACTGTAATTAATGCTTAATTTCTGATTAAAAGCAATAGTAGTAGGTCATTTTTGTTTATACAGGTTTACAATAATAAGCAATTAACATGAAATTTCAGTGTTTGGCATTTGGCCACTTTATAGAGAAACTGCTTTCCTAAACTAATCTTACACTTCTAGCTAAAATACTGTGGATTTACTTTAATATTTTCTAAAGCTTCCTTATGGGCTGACTCACTAGAGGCTGATTTAGAGGGGAGAGGTGTTGCTGCCATGAGCATTTCTGCAGTCAGTCCTTAATATGCACGTTGGGGTTTAAACCCACATTGGGAAAAGACTTTACTTCAAGTGTTTTTTGTTACAGTGCCCCTGAGCTCTGAAAGCTCCATTGTGTTACAGGCTTTTCCCTACAAGGTTTGCTTTAGGAATTCTGCTATAATCGCTGTTTGAGCTAGAGCAGTCCTTAGGAAAAATGTAATCCTTATTTAACGGGAATAGAATTCCACCAATTCAGGTGCAAAATTCAGGTCTTTCTTACCTGACCACCTATAATTTGAGCTTCCAGCCACTGTGTCTTATTGTATTTCTGCTTCCTTGTTTGAAGTTTCTTCTGCAGTCGCGATTCCAACCTGTTTGTAGATACGCTTGTGGCCTGTGTCTCAACAACCTCTTGTTTTCTGCTTTTCTCCATGTAGTAATGCCATCAGTAGGATTCCTTTTGTTAATCTATTTCATTAAATGAAGGTAACACAGCTCTGACATTTGTTCTAGGAGTGAATCCATCTTGAGGTTTATCTGTGACTTTTTCCATTCCCTAGTGGTGTTATCTACTGCTTCCAATAGATTTGAACTGCTGTGAACTTTATCTTTTCTCACCTGTTATTTAATGGTTTGTTTTAACTAGATAATTCTACTTTTAATCTGTGCTATTTTTCATCGGCTTAATGTTCTGTTCTGATTACAGCTTTTTGGCCTTCTAAGAGGTTATTCTGCA
Source organism: Crypturellus undulatus (assembly GCA_013389825.1). NCBI lineage: Eukaryota > Metazoa > Chordata > Aves > Tinamiformes > Tinamidae > Crypturellus > Crypturellus undulatus. The sequence goes on along the minus strand of VWPW01032647.1, from coordinate 25,458 downwards.
GCTGCTCTCTTTCTTGCCCAGGTGGCTTTTCAGTGTTTGGCTGCTTGGCAGTAGGGCAGTAGGCCTCTGTTGCATGTATATATTGTTTTATTATCTCTGCAAGGTGATAACAACTTAACATATGAGTTCATAAATTAAACATATTCTAATTACGTTAAATGTTTTAATTCTCCTTTGAATTTCTTCTTAGCAAAGGAAAGTATTTTGTCACTTTTCCATATCCCTACATGAATGGCCGCCTTCACCTGGGGCACACGTTTTCTTTATCAAAATGTGAGGTAAAAATTTCCCTTTCCTATTATATTTTTAATTGTATTCTAAATCAAATCCTAGTTTTGTAATTAAGTTTTGAACTAACAGAATGCCCTCTTAATTGCTTTATAGACTCAATGGCATATATTCCCGTTTTCTTGTAACTTCATCTGAAAAATGAATCTTACTTTTTGAGAAGGTTGAGAACTTGTCATCTTTCTATTTGTGTTTCATGTTTTTCTGTTTTTTTTTCCCCTTTATATAGTTTGCAGTTGGGTATCAGAGGCTGAAAGGAAAGACTTGTTTGTTCCCATTTGGTCTGCACTGCACTGGGATGCCTATAAAGGTAAGATGGTTTGAATTACTGAGGTTTTTGGTTTGTTTGTTTTCCATACTTAGTCTGCATAAAGAATTGGTTGCTCTCTATCCAGTATATTGTTTTAATTTATTTGAAAATTTATCAAGGTGGTGTTTTTTATAATATTGTCTATAGTCTTGAAAATGAGAGTTGTAATTGGACTATACCTTTTAGAAAATAAAAGTTTAAGTAGCTTATTTTTTAATTTGCTATGACAATTCTAATTGTCACGATAAACCTCTTCTTGCCATGGCAGGCACTGGTGATGCTAGAGGTTCTCCTAGAACTCGGTGTAACTTCCAGAAGAAAATTTAAAATGCTGTAGAGGAACGCAAAGCATTAGCTGTAGCTGCATAATTCAAATAATATTTCATATTTGATTATCTAAAGCAAATCAGTCCTTGATAATTATTTCAGTCATAGTTACTGAGAAGTGCTGATAGACTCTTTATTTAGGCATGTGCAGATAAACTAAAAAGAGAAATGGAATTGTATGGCTGCCCTCCTGAATTTCCTGATGAGGAAGAGGAGGAGGAGGAGAATTCTACTAAAAAAGAAGAGGAGATTATCATCAAAGACAAAGCAAAAGGCAAAAAGGTAACTTGTTAAACAAAGTTTTTCTGGATTTGTATCTGTGCCATTGAAGTTTTAAAGTATGTGTTATGGGTTTGTTTCCTACCCACACACTCTTTGGAGAGACACCAGTGATACAAATATTGAAATTTTTTTTTCAGATAGGGTAGATTTGGGAGGGGAAAGGAGGGAACATCAACTACATGGTTCCAAAGATAGTGTTGTAGTGCACAGAAACTTCTTAATGGTGAGTTGGTGTACAGTCAAATAGTTTCCTTAGGAAGAGTCAGATGATGCAGAACTTCGCTATGAGCATTTTGCTGCACAAAGCGTTCGCAAACTGTAGGAAACAATCCTGCTTTTTGAGCAGGAATGGTTTAGAGAACCTTCTATTCCAATTATTTTATTTTGAAATGTGGCTAGATATGCTAAGTGTAAATGTTAAAACTCTTTGGGCTTATCAGACTTTTAGATGAGATTTATGATTCTGGGAGTATCACAAGGAAAATAAAAGAAACAACTTTAGACATATGTTCTTATCCACACTGTATATGTGAAAGCAGTTGTCACGTTTATAAGCATTAATTTTAACGTTCTCACTATTGTGCTTCAACAGGAAAGGTGATTGGGACTGCCCTGGCAGGTGTTCAGTGGCTGGTGGAGATGTACAAAGTATTGGAAAGTCGATATCTGGAAAAATATGAGCAAAGTTTTACTAGAGAAGAGGAAGGATTATAAGGATATAATACAGCATTGCTCTTACTTTTCATGGCAAAATACCTATTTATTTGGCTAAGACCTCAGCTTGACAGTTCCTGCTGTGGCACAGCTCTTCTGCAGCTGCATTTTGATGGATCTCAGGATGTAGTCGTTGAAACGCAGACATTTCAAAGTGTGCACCATTGAATATCAGCTAGACAAAAGTGTCTGAAACTACCTTGGCTGTTCACAATTCGCTGGGAATAGACACTAGGATACTTTTTTCAATTTATGTTTCTGGAAATAGAGAATTCTCTAATAGGATGGAAATTTTCTGGAGCGTCTGAAGTTATTATGGATACAGGAGAATGCACTTCATTTTCTAATCATGATTATCTTTTTTTAGAGTAAAGCTGCTGCCAAGACCGGCTCTTCTAAATATCAGTGGGGGATCATGAAGTCTTTGGGTCTTTGTGATGAAGAAGTAGTCAGTTTTGCTGAAGCTGAGCACTGGTTAGATTATTTCCCTCCCCTTGCTGTACAGGACTTGAAAAGCATGGGATTGAAGGTATCCATAAAATGTAAAATTTTAGTATGCAAGTGACTATACTTGCTCCTGTTTCTTTATTTTTGTTTGTTTTAGCATTTTGTTTGTTTGTTTCTAAGTGAAGAAATTTTCTGAATAATAGTCACATTAGGTTAGGAACCTTTTGTATTTATAGTATTATTTAATCTTTTAATAGTTTTGATCGTGAAGTGTTTTCTTTTGTATAGAAATTACATCCTGTGCAGTGATCACAATTCAAAACAAAAATCAAGTCAATGAAGCCTTGTACCTTTTGTTTGCATATTAGGTGTGCTATTCTGTACTTAATATTGACAGTAGTCTTGGAAGGAGTAGTGATGCAATACTGAAGTACTTATCCCATGGCAGCAAGTTTGTAAAAATGCAGAGTAAGAATCGTGACATGATTAAAACTACTATGAAATTTCTAATCATGTTCGGCAGACAAGCCCTTGAAATTTTAAAAATCTCAGCTATGAAGGACCATGCATAGACAGTCCGTATAGATTTTTGTGGACTTTTTGGTTTTAAAACCATACACCCTTATTGTGATGCAAATTTGCATTATATTTTTGGAGAAAAGCTATTTTCTTCTCTTTCTAAGTTTTAAATAAATATTTTTGCTGATGTGAATTTCTTTGAATTTATCCCATTTTCTTACTAATAAATGGGATTTCTACATGTTTTCAGGTGGATTGGAGACGCTCTTTCATTACCACAGATGTTAACCCATATTATGACTCCTTTGTCCGATGGCAATTCCTTACTTTAAGAGAAAGAAATAAGATTAAATTTGGGAAACGGTAAGCTTGCTGCTCGCCATTTATGGAGAGTCTATTATGGATCTGGGTGAGCTTGGCTTTCAGAGAGGAAAGCCTTTTGCATATCTCTAGAGTTTGCTTATAACTAAAATCCTTTCATTCCACATTCTCTGATAAACATTGCCACATAGCGGGGTTGTGTTCTTATTTTTTTGAGAATTTTACAGTTCATATAAACTCAAAGCAAAGTTGGGCCAATACTGAGAGCTTTTGTGGAAGCTTACTATGACCATCAATAGAAACCAACAAAGGCACAAATTGAAAATACAATTTGGAGGTCTGCTTTTGATACAGATTATATTTTTCTCCTGGCCTGTAGAATACTGCATTTGTTACTAAATGGAAATCTACCTTTTCCTAGATACACAATTTATTCTCCAAAAGATGGACAGCCTTGCATGGATCATGACAGACAAACAGGAGAGGTAATATATTTTTACTAGTGATTTTTGTGCATTTCTTACAAAATTGTGAATGAACCACCAAGTATCCTGGAGCAAATATATTTTGTACATACAGATCTATCTGTTCTCAGCTGTCAGTAGACAGGTAAATTGAACCTGTCTGTTGTATTGAGAGTACTTGTCTTGAGCTGTGGATGGTGTTTCTCAATGCCACTGTTTTCTGTGGTTACTTCGCAGTTTGTGCAATCAGCTTCACTGCCTCATATGTACATCGTAATTCTTCATCTGTTGAAACAAAGGAAATAATCTCTTACTGGTATCTGTGTTGCTGGGGTAGTTGCTGTAACAGATACATTTTTCGACAGAGGGATAAAGCAGAATTTGTTTTGAGTTCATGTTCTAATAAACAGTTGTTAATGTCAGTGGAAATATGTTATACTTTAAAGAAAGCATCTATACTGTAAGTTGCTTTAGGGTTTGATTACTACAGAATATAATTTTTTTTATTGCCTTCATGTGTTGATTGCTGCCTTGTGTATGTGAATTGTAGGGTGTTGGACCACAAGAATATACTCTAATAAAAATGAAGGTGCTAGAGCCTTATCCTGCAAAATTAAGGTAGGTCTTGAATTCACAATTAATGACAGATAGACATTATTAAGGCCAGAAGTGACTATTAAATTAATGACTTATTTTGGCTGATGCCAGATTTTCCTTTTGTTATTTCTGTCACTTAAAACACTTGGCCTCTGAATGGAACTTTGGAGTTACAAAGTACAAAAATGGAGGAAGAATGCAATGATCATTTTCATCCTTTAACAAATGTTACTTGTAGTTTACATTAGCTTTAAAAAATGTTCAGTGTTACCCTTAGTGTTTTTATTCTGGTGACTTATAAAACACTTTTTTCGCTTCCAGTGGTCTAAGAGGAAAAAACATCTTCTTGGTGGCTGCTACGCTCAGACCAGAGACCATGTTTGGACAGACTAACTGCTGGGTTCGACCAGATATGAAGTACATTGGCTTTGAAACTCGCAATGGAGATATTTTTATCTGCACTCAAAGAGCTGCCAGGAACATGTCCTACCAGGGCTTCACAAAAGATAATGGAGTCGTACCTGTTGTCAAGGAGCTAATGGGAGAAGTAAGCACCTGGCAGCTTGCTGGCTGTTTGTTTATCTCTTCTTCTAAAGCTAATGCATAAAGGTGATGGTAAAAATCAGCTTAAAAGCAAAGAAAAAATAGATACTAGGAAAAATATTTTGGAATGCTAAGTAACCAAATAAACAAGCAAAAACGAGAATTTCCTTGGCAGCTAAGCTACGATTACTTCTGGGAGATTAAACAGGTTTAATAACCTGTACACGAGTGCATTCCCATTGCCTTAGCTTTACTTGAAGAATGAGTGATTTAAGTAATGTTCTGGGAATAGTGACTTTTCTCTACAGAAAATGGAAAGAGGAGAAAAAGTAATAGCCAGAAAGTGTTACATGGAAAAAGTACTGTGTCCTTATCTCCTTGTGCCCTGAATAGCAATGTAGTGTCATTTGTTTATCCTAACACAGATGCTGTTTACACCGTCCAATTTCCATCCACCAAAACTTGTCTGTATTGGCCCTGCTCTGTATAAAGAGCAGAAAAAAAAACAGTATACTCTGTTTCTTCAAGCCTACTCAGCTAGGACAAAACTGTGCCGCTTACTCTAATGATCATATTCCTTTGCCTTGCACAGGAGATTCTTGGCGCTGCACTTTCTGCACCTCTGACCCTATACAAGGTTGTATATGTTCTTCCCATGCTCACAATTAAGGAAGATAAAGGTAATGGTACAATATCTTGCATTTTGTCTAAGCATGTTGGCAGCCAGTGCATTGAATAAATGTTGACTATTTTTTTTTTATCTGTTGTATTTTCTTTTCTTTGGCAAGGCACTGGAGTGGTAACAAGTGTTCCCTCTGATTCACCTGATGATATTGCAGCCCTGCGAGATTTGAAAAAAAAACAGGTCAGTCTGTTTTCTGAATTATTTCTGTTCCTGTTTTTTCTCCAGAGCATGAAGACAAGAGTGGATATTCAGTGAGTAAAATGAAACTCTCTGTGCTTGGAGTTTTACAATATCCAACTCCTCCATTAGACTTCAGGATTCATTTTGGACAAGAGTCAGGTCATTTCTGCTGCAATTTAGCGTAGAAAATTCTGTTAGTGTGTTAGAAATGAGTGCTTGCTGTGGAAATGACTCCTGTAGATAAGATTAAGACCTTTATATTCATTTCAAATGAGACTTAGAGTTGCTGTTGTAGCTTCAAAAGTACATGTCTAAGCAACTACAACTGGCTTTTGAATTTCTTTGTCATGCTCGTTTTTAGTGTAGAAAGATGACGTATTTTCTCCTCTCAGAAATGTAGAAATTATGACTAAGAACCACCTGGAAATTATGCAGGAACCAAACTCAGATCTGAGGAATGGTCAGCAGACAGGGAAGCAGTTGTTTATCTGACTTATGGTGAAATACTGTGTACAAGAAAGCCTGAAAACTCTTCCACATTTAATACTCTGGCATGGTTTTTCTTCTAACTTTCACAGGCTTTGAGGGCGAAGTACAACCTCAGGGATGAAATGGTCCTACCATTTGAGCCGGTAAGTCCCCTGCGATGTGTGTCCCTTAGTACACAGAGCTTTGCAGCTGCCTATAAATGTACCTGCTGCTTCTAGAATCATCTTTACAGTTTTTTCCAGCTCAAAACTGCAATGTTTATACAGCAATGTAATATTTCATTATAATTGTAAAAGTTGGTCTGTTAGGGGATGCCACCAAAACTTGCTGCTGTATGCTGTAGATGTGAGGTAGTGTTAAATTTTGCCTTAGTACACAGAGCTTTGCAGCTGCCTATAAATGTACCTGCTGCTTCTAGAATCATCTTTACAGTTTTTTCCAGCTCAAAACTGCAATGTTTATACAGCAATGTAATATTTCATTATAATTGTAAAAGTTGGTCTGTTAGGGGATGCCACCAAAACTTGTTGCTGTATGCTGTAGATGTGAGATAGTGTTAAGTTTTGTGGAAATTAGGTTTTTTTGAGGATATAGTACGTTGTTACATCAATAACCTATATTTGGTTAAAACTTTTGTNGTGGAAATTAGGTTTTTTTTTTTTTTTTGATATAGTACATTGTTACACCAATAATCTTTTATTTGGTTAAAACTTTTGGTAATAGTCTGTCCTGAAAGACTGTGTTAACTACCTCTGCAGAGCTAAAGCCTCTTCCTGTTAATGCAAGCTCGAGTCTGAATCAGTTTGGTAGCTAGAAAATATAGGTTACAGGTAAAGCCACCCCAGTATTCTCTACTGCCCATCCTTTTGCACACCAGCTTCAGTGTTTGGTGTCTTTCCTGTCAGGTCTGTCGCTTCTTAGCATCACATTGGGGGCTATCAGGAGCTCTCCGTGGGTGGAATTTCACCGTTTCTCTGTAAAGTCCTACCTTGATTAGTAACAGGTAACGCAAAGCTGTGCACAACACAGTGCAGAATGGAGGAAGCTCTGCCTTTGCACCAACACCTGCTACTGCTCTCACAGGGATTCTTTGTTTTAATAGCGTATGCCAAATGGTTTGCCAAACTATTGCACAAGTATTTTTCCAATTATTCCTCATTCTTACCCCATTCTTCTTTGGTTTAAGCCTGTAAATCAACTGTAGATTGCAAACGAAGGAAAATATACATGGCTCCATTTTGTTGGCTCTGTTTTGTTCAGTGTATATTTTTCAATAAAGTTTGTCACATGAAAGGGAAGTCTATGAGAAAATCACTTGCAAAGTTTCTACTGCATTTCTACTGCAAAGTTTCTACTTGCAAAGTTTCTACTGCATGTAATTTGAAATGAATATCTGACGTGATTTTCTTAATTGTTAGGTGCCCATCATTGAAATGCCAGGCTATGGCAACCTTTGTGCTCCATTTATCTGTGATGAACTCAAAATCCAAAGTCAAAATGACAGAGAGAAGCTTGCTGAGGCCAAGGAGAGAGTATATCTGAAAGCATTTTATGAGGGAGTAAGTAGCAAAAGAGATTTTGTTGAGTACGTTTGATTGCTGAGTTTGATTAGGAAGGCAAAAGGCAGGGGGAAGACTATAAAAACGGACTGTTTTTTATGTTTGTGTTGCTTAGCTTTTTATTTTGTTTTTCCTGGTCAATTTATTTATAGGGAATTCTCCTGCAATGAAGTTCTGCAGTTGGTGGAGGAATTATGTGGAATGGTAGTAAAAAGATTGTAAAAAGAAATGTTTGATCGCAAATTGAAGTTCATAATTTGGCTTTCTAGAAAGTTGTCATAATCTGAGGAAATACCAATTTTGTTTCAAGTATTGATTTGGGAATTGATAGGAATTGATAGCAGCAAAATTATGCTTTTTTCTGACCACCACTTGTGTAATGCTTAGTGTTGCTTACAAGCAAATTTTGTGAGGCACCGTTTTGCATTTCTGACTAGTTATTTGGGATTCTGTGTTTGTGTGTGCATGACGAAAAGTATACAAAATTACTTTGAGTAAAGAAGAATAAGTAAGCCTCCTTTTTTGCGTGACAGATTGCAATAATGATTATTTCTTTGTTTTTAAAAATAAACGTTCACATGGCCCTTGCTTTACAGGTGATGTTGGTGGATGGATTCAAAGGACAGAAAGTTCAAGATGTCAAGAAACCTATTCAGAAGATGATGGTGGATAATGTATGTGGTACATGTGCCACTTCTGAATTATCCATTTTGTCTTTTCACAGGAGCCGAAGAACCCTCATGATTTTTGTTCTGCAACCTCTTTTATGGTCCTTAGGATAGCTGCAGAGTACAAAATCCTGCTAAAATGAGGCCCTGTGTTCTTGAATTAAGTAGAATGAGTGCTCAGAAAAATGTCTTATTCCCTGCTTCATGCCACTAATTTATCTAGAAAAGAACATTCTGATGCACTGGTTTTCATTCTTGAAATTATGAAGATGCTGAGAGCGGAAGATGTAAATTGCCAGTCAAGCCTATCTCTAAAGAAGGTCTGACATGTGGGCATTTGTGTTCTGGAGCTCCTCATGCAGAGGAGGAGAGACGTAAATGGACAGTGATTGTGTCACCTCTGTTGAATACGGCTGTCCTGATGAGGCCAAGTAGTGGAAGAGGCCTCAGTTATTTAGTCGATACTTGCAGGTTGTTGCAGCAGCCCCGTGTTCAGGGTACTGCACAACACTTCAGCCCCATCCTGTATGGAGATGTGATGGGTGGACGCAGAGATAAACCTAACTGTTCTGCTCTTCCCCCGCCCCCATCTGCCCCCTTCAGCCTGCCTGGGCCCCAGCATTTTTATGGCAACTGTGGCAGTTGTGTAACATGTTTAGGTTTTATTGGGAATGACCTTTTTCACTTCAGAATAGTTCTGTTCTAGAGAAGCATAACTAGTGTTTGGAGCTTCTTCCCTCCCTTTCTTTAAGAATGTCTCTGTACTTGATAATTATGTGAATTGATGCCTGTGAGAGATGCATAGTCAAGTAGTATCGTCAGTTTAGCGAAGCAGATATTCAGACAGAGAGTCTGTATGGTGGCAAAGATAGATCAGAATGAAGATGATTTTCAGTAGGATGGGTGGATTTTCAGGACTATGTTTAAATACTTGTATCTTAGCTTTAGTTTTCTTTGTCAAACTGTCTAACTGTGTCTTAGGATGAAGCCATGATTTACATGGAACCTGAGAAACAAGTTATGTCAAGGTCTGCTGATGAATGTGTGGTGGCCCTTTGTGACCAATGGTGAGTGCAGCGAAGCCGCAGTTACAAAGCTTTTGCAAAGTTGCATCCTACTCGTGGATTTCTGTATTCTCATAACTTTTCCTGATTATAGGTATTTAGATTACGGTGAAGCGAACTGGAAGAAGCAGGCATCGGAGTGCTTGAAGCATCTAGAGACGTAAGTTAGAGAAAGCAGATGTAAAGTGGAGGGATGTTTGCTGATTGGTGTTCTGAGAGGTTTCTTTTTTTTTTTCTTTTTTTTTTTCCCTTACAGGTTTTGTGAAGAGACTAGGAGAAATTTTGAAGCTACTTTTGCCTGGCTGCAAGAGCATGCATGCTCCAGGACATATGGCCTAGGTAGACAAAAGGCTTTTTTTCTCACTCAGTGCTTTATGACCTAGATCTTCATTCCTTCATTTGGAAGGCTCATTAATGCTACACAAATTGGTCTTTTCAAAGACATACTTTATCAGGGTAACTTGTGTGACCAGAGGCTGTTTTATTTCTATATTACCGCAGTGGTTTGATGCAGCATCTCTTTGTCTTGGACATTTATCTGGATCCTGTCAGGATGAACTAATACTGCTGCTTGGATGGTCTCCTCCTTAAATAGTGATCAGCCTTTTTCTTGTGCAGCTTGTAAGATGCCAGAACAGGCACAGCTCTACATGTATATTATAATTGCATTGTAATTCATAGAAAACAATAATCAGGAGCTGAAATTTGCTAACAGTTGGATTAGAAAGTGGATTAGAAATAGTGAATGTGTTCTCTCGAATAAGACCTCCAAAATGTGTAAGCCTATTCAGAAAAAAATGAAGTGTAAGCAGAAGTACTTGGACTTGTATTGGTTCCTCTAAAAGTCATAAGTTGCTAACATATGCTCAAATATTATGATTATTGGTCCTGTAGGTAGGATATTGATTATGTCTTATAACTGACTTTCATCTTCTCTAGGTACCCGTTTGCCTTGGGATGAGCAGTGGCTGATAGAATCTCTCTCTGACTCAACTATCTACATGGCTTATTATACCGTTGCTCATCTGTTACAGGGAGGGAACCTGAGGGGCCAAGGAGAATCTCCCTTAGACATCAGGTAGGCGGAAGGAATTGCTGAGTTTGCTGCTTTAGTTCTGCATGCTATTGTCATGGGCTGCTCTTGGCCAAGGCACATCAAGCAGGCTGATTTTTTTTGGCTTTTGTAATTGAAAAGCCTTATTATCAAAACTTAACCCGATGCTGGCTAAGTTATAGCAATATTGCAGGAGAGAAATTAGGAAGGAGAAAGGAACATGGTGGGGGGAGAGAAGGCAGATCCCTGAGAGCAGACCTGTATGCAGACAAACCATCTTCTTCCGTACTTGTTTCATTTATCCTGAGAGAGTCCTTGCCAGGTGTTTTTCAGGGACTGATATCAGTGGCTGCTGAAGTGTCTCAATAGTGTTTGCTGAGACTGTTTTGTAAATATGAGGAAACATAGGAAATCTTTCTTGTATGCCCACTTTAGAGTCCGAAGTGGACAAAATCACCAGTTTCTATCACTGCATTAGAAATTGGTAATTGCCTTAGAAGCTTAGACTCACCTTTCATTCACAACTGGTATGTGGAAACAAGTAGTTTTTTAGGCTGTCTTTTTTTCAGGATGCTTCAGAGACTTCTGAAAATATTTCTTAAGGCTTCTCTTTGACCTTTTGGTTGGAGTGGCTGTGAACTTTAGGTGATAGACCTCCCTCTATTGCAATGAGAAGATGTAGTGCAGTCTCTCTAGAATTGAAAAAGCATCTCTATAGACAGGTTACCTATATTCTAGTCATGTCTGGAAACAGACTTTGAAGTGAAGAGCCTGTGCACTGAGTAATAGGTTTGATGTAATTAAATACTGATAAATTACAGTGTAATTTTACCTGAGTAGATAACACTTCTAGTATTAGCAAGCACATTTTACTAACACTTCTTCTACAGGGTAAGGGATTTATGGTATATCATTTCATTTGTTATTCAGAAAAAAATCTTTAGCATCACAGTAGCTAAGTCACAGCACCCAGTAGCTTATAACGTAAGAGAAAAAAGTACTCGAGCTAAAACATTAAGATAGCGTGTGTAAGACTATATCCTAGACTGATGGTATCATCTTTGTCATTTGAACTAGCTGTCTGATTTGTGCTAAGAGCACTTTGGATCCACATAGCTTTTGTTTTCTGTATTGTGTAGGGTAAAACACTTTAACAGACATTAAAAAAATGGTAAGCCTCAATTAGAAATTAGTTTGAAACAGTTTGAGGTAGTATCCTGTAGACTCCAGTGAACATAACTGTGCATTCTGTCCATGTGTGTTTTACCTATCAAATGGAGCGTGTTGTGAGAATGTTAAGCCACAGTTTGGTTAAGCTATTTTGTTAATTCAACTGTTGTGCAGCAGAAAAGTAGTTTCTTAGTCTCTTCTACTGAGATGTCAATAATTCTATGCAGGGCACATCAAATGAGCAAAGAAGTTTGGGATTACATCTTCTTCAAGACAGCTCCATTTCCTAAGACAGATATTTCAAAAGAGAAACTGGACAAGCTAAAAGAAGAGTTTGAATTTTGGTATCCTGTGGATCTCAGAGTTTCTGGCAAAGATCTTGTTCCAAATCACCTGTCATACTACCTCTATAATCACGTGGCTATGTGGTCAGAAAGGTAAGTTGGAAGTAACGCTGAGGTGCTTACATAAAAGTTCTTATTTGCTTATATGGTAAAACTGAAATTTTACTGTGCCAACCAGATGGTATGCTTAGATGTAGTTTCTATATTTGCATCCCCTTGAGTCCTTATTTATGAGAGTTATATAAAATTTTATATAGAAAAGTGTTTTCTCATGTATAGTAAACATGGTCATGGGAGATTTGATATCTGCTTATACAATGAGACCTAGCTCTATCAAATGCTGTTGGGCTCTGCTAATTATGACTTTTAATTTTAAATTACATTAAATGTAGCAGAACAGAGAGGAAGACAGAGTAAATTAATAAAATTGTAGGTCCAATGCTCCACACTTTGCATTTCAGCAGTTATTATTGCAGTTCAGCCCTTAAATTGTAGTTCCTCTTCAAAGACAAGTTAAATTGCAAGATATTCTTCTAGACACTTTCCAAGGTTTCCACATAAAGTATCCATCCCAAACTGGCAAAATTAAATGTTTCCTCTTTAAAAAGAAAAAATATGTATATAATTACTTTAGTATCAAATGCTTTATATTTTGTCTTCAGAGAGAAGTGGCCAGTAGCTGTGAGAGCAAATGGACATCTCCTTCTCAATTCTGAAAAGGTACAGTGAGTTTACATGGATGAGGTGGCCTTTATGATTGTCACAGTAATTGCTCTCTAGACAGATTGGAAAAGAACTTTATAGGAAATTAAGAGGAAAATTCCAGTTTCTTCATCAGTGCCCTTGATTTTTCTCGTTCACCAAAGTTGAAGATCTGCCTTTTCTCCATTTCTGTCTCAGCATTTTTCTTCTCTTAGCTTTTGCATAACTTCATCAGTTAAGTGAAGATTTTGATGGACTTTTCTCTTTTAGGATTATTTATCCTGTGGAATTGTTTGTTTGGACTAATTTTTGGCTAAGTCATACATTAGAGCAGATATAATTAGAAGAGAAAGCTTATGTGGTTAATATGTTTATGCATATGAGCTGTGAAATTGAATGTAAAATTGAATGTAAAAGTACCTGAGGCCAGAAATTGGATCTTGGAAACTGTCTAATGTGGGAACAAAACAAAACAGAAGTCCTTTTTGAAATGTGTGGGATGTGCTAAAAATGCTACTTTTGAAACCGTGTTTAGTTTTGAGAAGATTACTTCAGGTAATTTCTGGGATGATATTTTGTGTGACAGATTGTGGGACAGTTGTCCTACTTTTCAAAGCCAAATTTTGGGTAAAACCCCAGAAAATAGCTCTCATTTCCTTGTATTTGCAGTGTATGTGGTAACATACACTCAGTAACAACTTGTCAGAGTTGCAAGACAAGATCAGGATTCAGGAGTTGGATGAATACTTACAAAATTTAGTGAGTTTCTGCTGTGAGACTAGTTCAGATTTTGTGAACTTGTCGCTTTTGCTGTGCTTTCTGGGACGGTGCCTTCTCAGTGGTTTGCTCAAATGCTTGCTGCGCCTGTCTTTGCCTATGACTTTGTGACAGCAAAATGGATGTTTAAGAAAACTCTTAAGACTCCCATTTCTTTCAGATGTCTAAATCTACAGGCAACTTTCTTACCCTAACTCAAGCTGTTGACAAGTTTTCTGCAGATGGTAAGTGTGTTCTGACCTGCCTCGACTTTTAATGATGCCAAAGTAACTAAAATTCATGCTTTGCTCTCAAACGAACAGTGGGCTTATTAGGATATCTTACCACAACAAATCTGCCAGTTACCAGCTGTTTCTGTTTAAAAAGCTAATGAACTCCATTTAGAAAACTGGGTTTATGTCAACTGAACGCTCATTTAAACCAGGAATGATGCCTGATGTTGAGATCTTCTCTAAGATGTCTGTTTTGCTCTTCAAACATCTGCTTTAGAGATCAAAATGTTATAAGGCAAATAGTGATGTAGAACTTTGCTCCTGATACGCACCCTGGGCTGGGAGGAGGCGACGTGTTGCCTTTTTCATCCTTCATTTTTTGGGGGATGTGATTTTATTTTTGGGGAGTGGGCTTGGAGGGCTGGCGAGGGGACAGTGATCAAGCTGGTCTCCTGGTTCTTGATGTCTGTCTACTCTCCCCTTCTCTCTGTCTCTGTTGGGCCAGGCAAAGCTTGTAATTTCACTTTGCATTTTATTAACCTGCAATGAAAAGCTCAGTATGGAGCTGGAATTGCTTGTCTTCTGATCTGTTATCCACCAGCTGATGGTATGTCAGGCGTATTAACTAATGCAGTTTTTCAGGCATGCGTTTAGCATTGGCTGATGCTGGAGATACTGTTGAAGATGCCAACTTTGTGGAAGCCATGGCAGATGCTGGTATTCTGCGTCTCTACATGTGGGTGGAGTGGGTAAAGGAGATGATTGCAAATAGAGACAGTTTACGAAGTGGTCCTGCCAACACCTTCAATGATAGAGTCTTTGCCAGGTACTAGGTCACATAAAGCTAATATAGTCTTCGTATCATGTATCATTCTTCCTCCACCCTGCCCCAGTATTTATGAATTTCCTAAAACAACACTTCTGATTTGCTGTTATACTGGCCTGTGGTTGTGCTGCATTGGGGACATTGATAATGTTGCTGTACAGAATATTGCAATTAAGTGAGGTGAACTGTGTAATATTGATATTCTTATTTCGCTTCCCTCCTTAGTGAAATGAGTGCAGGTATAATGAAGACAGACCAAAATTATGAGAAGATGATGTTTAAAGAAGCTCTGAAAACCGGCTTTTTTGAATTTCAGGTAGGGGGGTTTCTTTTCAGATGGTAAGAAACTAATACTTGACATTTGTTACTTTGTGCAGATTTCTCTTGGTTCTAATGTCTCTGATGCTTAATTATAGAACAGAACTGGAAATCAGAATTGTACCAAGGAACAAGAGTACTGAAGTGAACTAAATGTGGAGTTATAAATGTTTACTTATAGCATTTTGCAAGGGTTCATAGAAAAACAACTGTTGCTATAAATAGAGTACTGATATCTAATACGAGCAAATACCTGTTTAAACAAAAGTGCCTTATTTTAATAGGGAATGCTACAGGTAACAGTGCATAAGAAATTCAGATAATACATGATCTGAATGCAGAATACCTTTTGATATTATCCATGAAGTATGAAGGAATTTGCCATGTGCCGTTTCTTTTTCTTTTTTTTTTTTTTCTGCTTCCCTTTAAATGTTTCCCCACTGCAGCTGGAGTGTTTTAATAATGGTTACACTGGGTGTGTTTCAGGCAGCAAAAGATAAGTATCGTGAATTGGCTATAGAAGGAATCCACAGGGACTTGGTGTTCCAGTTTATTGAAGTTCAGACCCTACTGTTGGCTCCTATCTGTCCCCACTTATGTGAGCACATCTGGTCGCTACTGGGAAAGGTACTAATACCGTTTCATCACCCTTGTTTGGTTCAGATTCAAGTTTTACTGATTTTTTTTTTTTTAATTTGAGTTTGATATCAGACTTAGGATTTTTTTTTTTAATGTGTAAGTAGGAAAAAAAGATGTTCATACAGTCACAGGGTATATCTGCTTATTGTCCATTTAACAGTCAGCGTATTGAGCTCAACCTGTCTTCAACGTTACTGTAATAATGTGTTACTTCAGTGCAGGTCACTGCTCATTCCTGTACTGAGGGTGACTTAAAACTAATCCAAATAATGCAACATTTATACACTTATGTATGGAAATTCTTTTAACTTGTATTGGCAGCCTAATTACAGAAATATAAGTTTTGTAATGGTAATTGAGGTTATGTAGTTGATGGCAGATGTTTTTGTATGTGTGATCTTTAATGCACCCTCGCAAATACGTGCTTGGGGGCAGTATGCTTGGCCCTTTACAACTGGGTTATAGGTGGGTACTTGTTGAGGCTCATGCTGTTTAAACTGCAGTTTCCAATCAAAGTATAATGGGTTGAGACACTCCTAGAAACTAATGTCTCTTAATCTTGCTACATATAATTTTTCCCTTGCTTCAAAGCCCAGTTCCATCATGAGAGCCTCCTGGCCAAGAGCAGGTCCTGTGGACGAGGTGTTGATTCGTTCTTCTCAGTACCTCATGGAAGTTGCTCATGACCTCAGGCTCCGTCTCAAGAATTTCATGGCACCAGCTAAGGGAAAGGTGAAGTGCACTTTTTTGGTTTTACTGTGCTTGTTTGATAATTCTCTGCAGCTTCAGGATTCTTCCTTGATGCTAAGTATTTGTGGTTTTTCTCTCTTTCTTCAGAAAGCTACTAAGGAGCCTTCTCAGAAGCCTTCTCACTGCACCATCTATGTGGCAAAAAACTACCCGCCCTGGCAACACACCACCCTGTCCGTTTTGCGCAAGCACTACCAGGTGCTCACCCTCTCTTTTCTCTGGGCTTCTTACTTGCTTTTCTGTGGGATTTTTGCTTACGTTTACAAGATCTGTAAGGCATAACTTGTTACTGAACTATTGAATGTAAAGCTAAGATACTTTTAATGTGTTTTATTATGCTCCTACAACTGGCCAGTGGATTTTGGTGCTTAACGAAAATGTCCTGAGCGGTGTCATTGCGTTGACAGTATGACCTTACTGTGTTTTGATACTTTCTGAGCAGAAAGGGACCCATGTTTTTCTTCTGTATGTGGATAGCTTTAAAAATTATATCTCTTCCCAGTAGTATTTCTGGGGAGATATTGGTGCCTGGGAGGGTGTATAATATTAAATGACTTTGAAAGAAGTATGTGGAAATGCAATATGTGTTTTCTTTTAAGAGAATAAATGAGCTTTCCGGAAAGCAGCACGACCTTTACTTCTGATGCAAGGAAGCTGATGTAACAATTGACCCTTGACAATTGGGTCTATCCTCCTTGCCCTGAACTTGATCAGCGTCATAGCTGATAGGTTGTAGAGATTGCAGAGTTGCGAGTTTTCCAATTTGCAATGTTAATTTTCACTTGAGGAATATTGTTTTATATTTCAAGTATTACATTTGGGGCATTTTATAGTTTTTTGTTTTTTTCCCCAAATCAGTGTCGAAATCTACTATTTGATCTGACATATTGCTGCACAAATATCTGAATACTGAGTGTAAAACATAAATAATTTGGGAAACTAGTGCTTTCACATCTGCTTGAGGAGAGGCTTAACTGTGAGCTTAAAATATATTCTAGTAGAAAAATTAGATATTACTTTATGAAGATTGCTGTACTTCAATAGAAGGAAGAAAGAATAAAATTTCCTATACAGAAAGGTGTTGAGTCTGCTCCTTGAAATACCTAAGTCTTTCTAAAGTGGAGATTTATATTCAGAAGACACTGTCTTGCTCTGGAGATAGCATGTAAATGGGAGGGACCAGAATGCTTAGAGAAGTGACAGATGAGAGTAGAGAAAATGCAGAATAATACTGTGAGTTGACTGGATGGCAGGAGATGCAATTTTCTTTTTTTGCTCAAGCTTTAAAAAATGTTAGCAATAATTTAAAGGGATGGGAAAGTGACTGTATGTGAAATCGGTGGCTTGCAATTTTACTAGATGACTTTTAGAGGTCCCTTTCAACTCAAAGTATTCTGTGATGACCCAGCTTGTTGGTGTTTTGGGAAGGGTGCATGGTAGCAAGGAGCGAATCCCGCGTGGATGACACCTGTAGTTTTTAATGGAAGTCTGTCAATGTTTTAGGCTGGTGGAGGTCAACTGCCAGACAATAAAGTAATTGCCAGCGAACTGAACACCTTGCCAGAACTAAAGAAGTACATGAAGAAGGTTATGCCTTTTGTTGCCATGATTAAGGTAGGTGGCAGAGGAGCAGTCGTTGCATAGAAAAAGCTTTCATAAATGAATAAAATGTCCGAGCAAGGTAGTGCTCCCTGTAACTTAGCGCATGAGTCTTGTTAGTTCATTTCATCCTGGATCTGCTACTAACTTCTGACTTCAATCTCTATCTTTTCTCTTTGCCCTTGGTTTGAAACCTATCTCTGTTCGATACCCTCAGCCTGGCAATAGCTAGTGGCTGTGTCCTGAGCCTCTGTTGTCTTAAGGAATGGAATAAAGCTTTTACAACAGTTGCTCCACTTGTTTCTAAAGGTGAATAGTTACATGCAGGGACCTGGAAACATCTGAGCTTGGATTTCCTAGATCAGTATGTTGTTCTTTGAAACAGATTATGCAGCAGTTCCAGTGTTTACAAAGTACTTTTGCTTGCACATTCTGTTTTTCAAAGAAAGGCTTATGTGATGAACAAGAGCCTGTGATTTACAAAGGGAAGTAATTCATTTGTGATCTAGGGAGTCTTGCAGGTTAAAAACTGACAAGAAACCGCGGAAACTATGAGCATGCTGAGCATAATGAAACAGAGCTTCAGAGGAGACAGCTAGCTCAGCACACGAAGCAAGAAAGAGGCAGGACGTAAATTCTGAAGAGGAAGTTCTGTTTCAGTGTTTAAAAAAATGCGTGACCTTTTATATTGCTTTAAGTATTTTCTATTGTGACTGTTGCAGTTGGGCTTCTAGATTAAGTTACCTTTATTTAACATGCAAAAAAGAGCTGTTTGCAACTGTTGTGAACATGCCCGGTTCCTATATGCTTTTCCTTCATTTTAAGCTAGATGATAAAACTGAATTTCATGTGGAAAATATCATTGAAAAGTTGGTTTATTTTGAGAATTCTCCACTTGCACATTAAGTAGAGATCATAACTGTGAATGTCAGACACTTTTTCAATGCTCTATTAAAAATATGTTCTTACATTTTAAAAAAGCATTTAGCTGACTGCATATTCTAATTGCTCTTAATCCTCTCATCAGTGTCACTAACTCCCTGCAGAAGAGACCATGTCACAAAAAAGACTTCTCTGCTAACCCCCAGAGAGCTCTCATACTCGGAAGCCTGTTCTTTGCATGATTAATGTGAAGAGTTTGTAATTTTCAAAGCTGTTTTACTTGCAGCCTTCAGAGGTTTAATCCAGCTTTTTTGTCCTCTGGCAGGAGAATCTGGAGAAGAATGGCTCACGTGTTCTTGACCTGGAACTGGAATTTGATGAACAGATGGTGCTCATGGAGAATATAGTCTATCTGACAAATTCCCTGGAGGTTAGCATATATTTGGTGGATTCATTACTTGGTTTTCACTGGGATCAGTGAAAAATCACCATTTCCTAAGGATCTAAATCTGTTTCTATTAATTTCTGGGTGTTGGTTGCTCAATGAATATTTTTATCAACACTTTG
This sequence comes from Crypturellus undulatus, assembly GCA_013389825.1. NCBI lineage: Eukaryota > Metazoa > Chordata > Aves > Tinamiformes > Tinamidae > Crypturellus > Crypturellus undulatus. Next base: position 6,161 of record VWPW01032647.1, on the reverse strand, counting down.
AGTTTTGAGCTTGTTTAACTTTGTCAAATCTAGGCATTTCTAGGTAAGTCCGTTAAATACCGATATGAGATGGGCAGTGAGAGGTGAGGGGGTGTTGACACGGTGTTATTAAAAGACTGGTGGTGCTGCCACAGTGAGCTCCTGTGGGAGCTGGGACACGGTGGTGGAGCAGGTTATCTGGGGAGGCTGTGGGATCTGTGTCCTCGGAGGTTTTCGGAATTCAACTAGACAAAGCCACAGCTGACTTGTCCGGAGCTGGCAGCAGTCCCACTTCAGGCAGGAAGCAGGTGACCTTCAGAGCTGTCTTCCAAATGATATTTTGGTGATTTGGACTTGCTATTTTTGCCATGTGTCAACTTTACACTTGGCAATGAAAGCAGTTGTGTTGGAGGCCAGATAAATTCTGTTATGATTAAAATTCATTTATTGTTCTTTTTCCTCCTCCTTCCTACAGCTGGATCATATTGAAGTGAAGTTTGCTTCTGAAGCAGAAGATAAAATAAAAGAAGACTGTTGTCCTGGAAAACCATTTTCTGTATTCAGAACTGAGGTAAATACAAAGATTCAGATATTGGAAATATGTGAGAACTTCTTAAATTAATTTCTAATAGTTAGATGTGCCATTTGAAAACTTTGTTCGGTCCTGAACATTGTATGGCAGGACTGAATCGATCAGCATTGGGAACCAACTTGAGCTGAACTTGAGCCATTAAGTTATGAAGGAATAAAGTACCAGTATTTTGCTTTTCATGAACCTTGGCAGAGAATTTTTTTCTTATTGACCAAATATCTTTTGAAAACCAGAAGCGTCTTCTGAAGCAGTTGTGAAGTTTTTTTTTTCTCTCCCTTTATATAGAGAAATAAATGTGGCTTTTATAGTTGTAAGGCTTTTTTAAGGCTGAATCTTTAACTTGTGGTGACTGGAAGACAACTGGGAAATGAGTGATTTGAACATAAACAGGAAAATGATTTTTTAAAAAAGAGATGTGAGGGTACGAAATATTAGTGTTTAAAAAAGGACAGATTCTCATCTAGTTATAACATGGGCCAAAAATGGGAAATCAAGATTGTAGACTCTGTTAGTGATTTTAAGTGAGTCTGATTAAATCTCACTTCACTCTTTTGTTGAAGTTGTGATGTTGCTTACGCTGCCTTTTTTTAAGGAATTATAATCTTCTGTGTTGCTACTTTGCTGAATTCTGAATCAAATTTTAATTTTATAAATGCTTATCTATTAACTTATACTGGGCCAATAAATTGCATTCAATTACATAAAAATCCATCCAGAATAATTGCTATTAGAGAATGTTTATTTGCTTTTTAGTTGCATGCTTTGTGAGATTTGGGACACAGATTCTCCGTTAACGTTTTTGTTAACTTTCTTGCAGCCCAGTGTATCTGTGTTTCTGGTGAACCCTCAACCATCGAATGGCCATTTCTCTACAAAAATAGAAATCAGGCAAGGAGATAGCAGGGACACAGTGCTCAGGCGCTTAATGAAGATGGACAGAGGAATCAAAGGTAAAACTCTAGCAGAGAATGCAGCCACTACACAGAGATTATTTAACATTTGTAGGAGTGAAACGGAAATGGGAAGCTGCTGCAGTTTGTCCTGCTGTTACAAATGCTCAGAAAGAAGCAAAGATTTTGTATTTGAGTGAAAAAAGTAGAGATAACTGCTTTCCAATAGATTTTCCCTCTTATTAATCTTTTATTCTGTCACTGGTACACTGAAACCTAGCTACAGATTAATACTGGAAACCTAGCTGCAGATTAATACCCTTCTGCTTTTAATTCCTAGGAGGAGTGTGGTCTCCTTACTGGTTATGCGTAACTTGAGCCCTGGGGTGTTTAAAAAAAAAAAGTGTGTGTGTGGGGGGGGAGGCAGCGAGCAGTTACCAGTTGTCTCTTCCATTTAGCCTAAGGGAGATTCATTTCTAGAAAATGAATGAAGCTTTAAAAGCTTTCTCTAGTTTCAGCTTGCATGTTTTGCCTCTGATAGTATGCAATCCAGGATATACCTTTTGTGGAAGAAATTCTTTCATAGTGTGCCTTAGAATCATCTGAGTTTTTTCAAGAAGTTGCTCACCAATTTCAGCTGCTGCATGGTTCCTCATATAACATTTTTTCACTGTGGACCTGGACAGAAATTACCTTTTCATTTAAAATTGGGATTGCTCAATGGTCTTTCAGTTTCCATTTGTGCTGGCCAAATTGGAACCAGTACCTGCTGTGCAGAATGACTAGTGCTCCTCTGCAGTGCCATGAGCTATAATTTCCCTCTCTACTTTTATTTTCTCAATGCACTAATGCTTTATTTTCAGCTCTTAAATTTTGAACTCCACAGTGATGAAAGGAGACAATGAGTATTAGAAGAATTTCTGTGAAAAGCGCTCAAATCCCTGTCAATAGTGAACTCTATTGTGAAAGTGTTAAATGCATTTTGTTGCCTCTGAACCAGATTCTGCTTTTAAGCTGTTGTGAAACTGTCTATTTCTTCCCTTGATAGCTAATTCCAGCAGTGGGGATGCAAGCAAGAGCACCATCTGCCACTGTCTTTGTCACTGTGTCACTGGGCAGCATGGACAGACTTTAGCCTCAGCTTCTTGCTTTGCTTTGGTGCAGCCAAAATAAAAGCTGCCTCTTAGTGCCTCTATGATTGATTTAATTGTTCATGGGGGTGTCTTGTCAATCTGAAACCTCTTTATAAATTTTGGTGTTTAAGGGGGAGTTCTTTGCATTTTTTGTGCTGAAAGGAGTTTGAGGCTATTTTTTTTTCTCCAATGTATCCATTGTTAATTTTAGTGTTCCTTTTTTCTCCCCCTCCTTGGAAGTTAGTTTACCATGAATGCTGTGTTTTTCCTATGGTTCCATGTCAAACATACATTTGAAGTAAACTTTCAGCTTTCAGGCAGGGTAATGAAAGAGAGCGGCCTTCTGGCCGCTGCTAGGCTTGGATTGGAGAATCCGGGAGTTAAAAATCAGTGTGAACTGCTGTAGACCGACAGCTCCGTGCGAAAGGAGAACTGGACTTGACCCAAAAGCTTGGGACAGATTTTTTTTTTTTTTAATTGGCTTGTGTTTATCTACATGTTTACCTCTGGAACAAAGACGAGTGCATATAGATGATGGTGCACACTCAAGTATCTCAGAGGAGGAGTATATGATAATGTGCATAGCAAAGCACGAGTTGGGAAAATGCATTGTAGTTATCTGTACAAATTTACCAGCATTCTGCTCACTGCAGATCTTGAAATTGCTGGCAGCGAGATTGAACGGTGATTCTTTGCAAGTCTCTGTTTCCAGGAGGTGTCACTGCTCTGCTGCTGCATGAGTAATGGCAGGTTGTGCTCAGCGGAAGATTCCCTACCAACTCCCTCATAACTTTTTTGTCTGTTTAGCAATCTTGTGTGTGTGAATTTGAAACAGAAGATACTTAAAACAGCTCTCGCCTTCTTCCTTCTCTCAGTTTGAAATCTGTTTCTAAGAAAATGAGACATAGGCTGTTCAGTTACTCAGAGCTTTCACAAAAATAGATAAGGCAAATTTAATGTTGGAGATATGGCATTAGGACGTGGTATTTGTACTTGTTTCATTCCAATTTCTGCTAGTAACTCACTGCCTAACTACTGAATGACATCGTCTTAGTGGATGTAAATCTTAACATGGATGTTGCTTGGAGAATCTATTTCCTTGGAGGTGTTTCAGAACTAACATTTTTTTTTCTTAAGTGTTCTGATTAATTCATGTGATTTTTATAGTGTGTATGGAGAACCTGTATTGTAATCAGCAATTTGTTTTTTCTTTTTAAAATTGTAGATCTTTCTAAAGTGAAGCTGATGAGGTTTGATGATCCTGTCCTTGGACCCCGTCGTGTTCCAGTCCTTGGCAAAGAAGAAGCTGAGAAAACTCCTATTCTAGAGCAAGCAGTTTTCCATATTGACCTGGCTGAGAAGCGTGTTCGTGTCACTGAGAACGGCCTGACAAAGGATATCGGCGACACAATTATTTATCTAGTTCATTAAGTTGGCTTACACCTGGCTCAATCACTGACGCTGAAAAAGTTTGTAGAGTGACTTTGAGGGCATCCGTAGATGAGTATTTGTTCTCTCTTTTAAAAAAAATTAAAGAACCTCAACCTAATTTTGCATTGAAGTTCACCAATTTTAGACATGGTTAAAATAAAATTATTTCCCCCCTGCCACTTGGCTCTTCTTGGAAAAAAACTAATTTTCCAGCTGCTAACATGATGGATTCTTTGAAGCTGTGGCCTGTGTTTTCAGACACAACCTGTCCTACTATCTGCAGAGTTCCTTCTCTCCCCAATATGCCGTGTCCCATCTATAGAAGATGGTTGCGGATCTCTTGTACTAGATGGAGAGGGAAATATTGCTTGAACATATTTATATTTGTCATTTCAGTGGCTATATCAACTTAGCAGTTCAGAAATAATTCCATGCTGAAGAACTCTTAAGCAAAACTTAAATATGAGAGTTTCAGTGCTTTTTCAGCTCCTATAATAGACATAGATACGAAGTGCCTGTAGCAAAACGTTGTTAAAATCAGAATTTTCCTTTTTATGCATAAAAGTGTTTGCAAATGTGTTTTAAGTGGAAAGTCAAGTGAGTTTTTTCACAGATTCCAGATTGTAATCGTGTCTGATGATTTCTGATCTCTCACAGGTTGTTCCTCCTTCCCTCTCTGTGGCCTGCGTCAGCACACACAATTTATGAATTCCCCAGAAATAATATTGTTCCAGGCTCCGGGTGAAGCAGCCGCCCCGGCGGGGTCGGAGCTCGCTGTGGGCTGCGCCGGGGGACGGCGGAGCACGGCCCTGCCCGGCGGCTGCCTGTGCCCTCTGTTCTCCCTGTGAACAAGCAGCTTTTGCGGCAGTGTGTGCAGTGCGGGTGCACATTCTGCTGATCCTCTGCCGTCCTCGTGCTGCTCCGAGGTTCCCTCGTCAAGAGGAAGAGCAGTCCGTGGTGCGGGGCGGCCGCGCAGGCCTGTGCAGAGCTCGTGCTGTGCCCCGCTTCCGCAGCAGGGCCTGGGGAGCAGCCCGGCCCTGCAGCCCTGGGAGCTCCCCCAAGTAGTGCCCATGGGCGACGGGCAGCAGGCCCTTGTCCCCAGGGCCGTGGCCTCTCTCATGGGCGGCCGGGGTGCTCTCGCTGCGGCCTCCCTGGTTGCATCGTGACCTGCTTTCCCTTGAGCTGCTGCTGCCGGGCGCAGCTGATCCCACTGCACATCCCTGCGGCCGCACCAGGAGCGCGGGATGGACCGTGCGAGCGCTCAGCTGGCGTGGGCGTGCACAGCCCTGCCGAGCTCGGGCCAGGAAGCCTCTGGAGTAGGAACTGTGCGAGCTTGAAAATACATCGGAGCCGCTGCTGCCTGTTTGCCTTTTCCATGTGCTGCCTTTGCTGGACGCCTGCCTGTGTTGAGGGCTCCGTGTCCCTCACCTGCCCGGTGGCCCCCGCAGCGCTGCATGGACTCCCGGGCGGCTTTGGGAGCAGAGGGAGCCCATGGAGATGGTGGAGCCGCTGCCCGCGGCCTCGTGAGCTGGGTGGCACGGAGCAGGGCGAGAGCGGAGAGCTGCCGGCTGCACGCGTGGGGAAGGGCTCTACGGGCTGCGGAGCTTCGGGCTGTGCAACCTGCCCCGCTTCATTCATCTGCTCTTTCTGGTGGTGTCCAAAACCGCTACAAGAGGTCTGGGGTTTTTGGTTTGTTTTCTTGCACTAAGTTTTGGGGTTCTGGTTGCGGGACGGACCCTGGCACTGCCCGCGGGGACGTCGATGCCCTTCACAGAGGGTCCCGCTCCCGCGTGCGGCCGCCTCGTCCCGCAGGGAGGCAGCTCTGCTGGTTGCAGTGAGCGGGTCCTGAAACCTGCTGAACGAGACCCAGCTGATGCTGAACTTCCTGCATCTTCCCATGGCCTCCCAGGCGGGGTCACTGCGGTCCTGCTCCGTGCACGTTTGCTGCACAGGGCTTTTCTCCCTGGTGCTAACAAAATTCTGGCCTTGCTCATCTTCCTGTTAGGATTTTGGTTAGATAAGCCTGGGAAGGAAAGGTGTTTGTGCATATGCTGTTTGGGTCTGTATGTTTTTTTTTTTTTTTTTTTTTTTTACTTTTTTCACTCTTAATCTTGTTTGTTTTGTTTTCAATTGAGC
>VWPW01032646.1:10338-63288 GCA_013389825.1 Crypturellus undulatus | reverse complement strand
AAAAAAAAAAAAAATCCATTTTTTTTTCCTTCTTCACGTTGCCATTACACATGCACTCCCTATTTGTTTTAATATGATATAGCTCCTAGGTTCTTCCTCGAGCACATACTGAGAGGTACTTTGTGAAGAAAATGTTTATGTTTAGGGAAACAATGAAAAAAACAAGTATTTCTGATCAAAACATCCATCCTTTGTTCATATTTAACTGGATGTAAACATATATTTTTAATTATTTTTTAAGAAATAGAGGAGAGTGGGGAATCTAGTGAGGAAGCTTGGAAAAAAACCATCAAGAAAACATAAATTAACAATGAAAAAGTTAAATAGAAAATATAGCATATGGTACCACTAAGTGTAAGGAAGCTAAATATGAAAAAATAGCCCATAAAATCACAAAGCATGAGAAAGAGAAACATGAAATATAGCACACAGGACACTTGTAGGCTTACCTTTCTCTGACGCACTAGTGCTGAGGTAAATGGCTGCATCTGCCCCTAGCTCTGTAAACTATTTTTATACTCCTGAGGCACTGAACTGCTCAAAGATTTATCTCAAAAGGCGAATTACACTATTTTCACCCAAGAATCAGATGGAGACCTGAACCAGAACCCTAAACTAGGATTATTTTCCACATATTTCTATGCATTGAAGCAAACGCAGGGCAAGGGAAAGGAAAAGGCATAATTTCTGTAAAAATAACACAAAAACAACCCTTTTTTTGCAGCAAATATAAAAGAGGAGAAGAACCTGTGCAACGGGAAGCCGGCGGACAGCGTGGTGGCTCTGCAGAACGGCACGCTCGCGGTGTTCCGAGGTGAGGGGCGGCCGGGCGGGCGGCCTGGCGCCCACGCGGCTCCTCGGTGCCACCTCCTGTCCCCGCAGGTCACTACTACTGGCTGCTCAACGGCCGGAGGCCGCCCACGAGCGAGCCGCGCCGCATCGTGGACGGCTGGGGCGTCCCGTCGCCCATCGACACCGTCTTCTCCCGCTGCAACTGCGACGGCCGCACCTTCTTCATCAAGGTGGGCAGCGCGCGGCTGCTCCTCCTCACGCAGAGCGGCTGCACCTGCTGCTGCTTGTGGGGCAGCCCATTAACAAGCCACACCCGGGACCTCCCGCTTAGTCCTGCTGCCCTCCCCTGCTAAAACACATAATTTAAACCATCTAAACGACCACCTGCGGTCATCGAAATGCTTGTGTCACCCTTATTTTTGGGTCTAAAGCTCCTCTTTTGCTTCAACCTGCAGGGTGCCCTCTACTGGCGCTTCACCAACGGCGTGATGGACCCCGGCTACCCCAAGCCCCTGGCCAGGGGCTTCGCGGGGCTCGGCGGGAAGATCATAGCGGCCCTGCCCGTGGCCAGGCACCACAACCGCCCCGAGTCCGTCTACTTCATCAAGAAAGGTAAAGAACTGCTGTCCACCTTAGGAAGGAAAAGAATGTACATATGTATATAATATTCATATAAGGAGTGGGTACGGCTCCCACTCCTTTGGCTTTGAGACAAGGGTAGAGGTAGTAGAATGATGCTCTTCTCCTCATGGCATCGATGACACCTTTACTTCCACATTAGTGTTTTAATTTTTTTCTTTTTTTAAAAAAAGGTGGCAGAATACAACAATACATATACAAACAAGAAGCAGTCAAGACTTGCAGAAACAAACCCCAGGTTGCCATAAAATACCCAGCTTATGTCCCGACCCTGGTCATCAGGAGACGCTTCCAACGTGCGGTGAGGCTGCAGGCTTTCCACACGGTCAGAATCAACCCCCATCCAGCTGGTAAGTTATGTTTATTAAGTTCCTTTTTAAACAGCTGTTTTCATCACCATGGCTTCTCAAAAACAACACTTTGTTCCATTTCTTACTATAGTACTTGAAACTTTATCAGTCTCAATTCTCTTGCCGTACATTATACAAGTGAACGATAGCTCAAAGCAGACCCATGGTGACACCTCTTAACTCAGTTGTCTTTTGCTTGCAGAAGTCTTACGGAAGGAAGTCAAAATCACTTCCTACTGGAGAGGACTCCCAAAAATAATTCACTCAACCATTTCAGTACCAAACTACAATAAACCAGATGGCTATGACTATTATGCCTTCTCCAATAGTAAGTTAAAGCTAATGGAAGTTNAAAAAAAAAAAAAAAAAAAAAAAAAAAAAAAAAAGGGGGGGGGGCAAATTTAGAGGTGTTTGTATTACAAAGCAGCGTCTTCTTGGCATGCCTTGCCATAGCTGTTAAGGCTTAACGCTTAAAAAAAAAAAAAAAAAAAGGCTTCAGGGATGGGGGAAATGACACTCAGATGCAGAATTATGTTAATGATGCATTGTGATCCTTGGACTGTTAAATTGGCCGCTTTGCCTGGGGCTTCACTGGAACTATGTTTCTGACAAAACAAAATCCCCAAAACAAAACCCTAATCCCACAACATACTAGCTCTATCCAAACACAGGATACTAAAGTATGTCTTTTCCACTACACTATAATTCCTAACCTTAGAAAAAGGAGGTTATTTCATAACTGAGGACCAGAGAGGCCCCACTCTTATAAACCAGCTTAGGATTGCCTTATTTCTAGCTTGTTTGGTTTCTAAATTCTACAATTTACTACTGTGTTCTAGCAGTTTAATGCATTCTTTCCTACTCCCTGTTCTTGGGCAAGGCTATTAACAGCACTGAAAAGTTTTTGCTAAATACAAAGGAATATCTCTCTCAAAAAACAAACAAAAACTTCAAATGCTAGGTAGGCTAAAATTTTACATGAAGAGCCTCTCCCAAATTGAAAGGAAAAGGAAGGTTTTAACTTCAAGATCCAGAAGTCTTCTCATACTACATGTAGTTTCTGGAATTTAATTCTCGTGTCTCTTCATTTCAGATCGCTACTACAGTTTGGATGTGGGCAGCAAAACAGCAACGTCAGTTACTTATCTCACTGGAAAGACGGTATCCAAGGACTGGTACAACTGTCCTAAGTGATGCATACCACAGGATTTTTTTTTTTAAAAAAAGATGACATTTTAATATTAAGTTTGTCTGATTTTATTAATAAAGACATTGAATTGTGAGCACACATCTAAGTATAAAATGCGGCTTTAAGCTCTGTTTTCATTACACTAAAGCAACCACAGGCAAACTGGCATTTTTTATACACAGTTGTCACAACTTTACAGACCATTTAATTAATATTGCCTCTGTTCAGGCCTCCTCTGCCTCCCATTGCATGAGTTACACCTGTGTTAGGAAAGAAAACATATGAATTAATAGAAGTCATTTTCACTCCCTGAATGACACACATTGGCATATGTGCTACTTGATTCTTCTCAAAGAAAGTACTCATGCAAGGGGACACTTCCTTTGCAGGAGAATTCAGTCTTCCTCCCCTTAGCCCCATGATACGGGTACATTATTATTTTGGCATCTGAGAAAGACAATTGTTGATGTGTGATCCTCTCTGTCTCAGGCCATGTGCCAGAAGAAACAAATATAGCATTTTTAAGCCTGATTGCAAGCAGTTAGCTCCTCCTTATGGTTAATAAAGAAACTGTGATAAGACTAGAAAAGACCTCAAAGCTAGCTGTATCTCCTTATATTTTTAAAAGAAATACTAGATCCATACATTTCAATGCTAATACCAATGTATCCATGTTGTTAAAATAATGCTAAGCTAAATACATTTCACTGAGATTTTTCTTAAAACAGATGTTAGAACACCCCGTATTTTTCTGCTTTAACTCTACAATGCTATAAAAATATATTTTATATATATAAATATATAAAAATATAGTTTTAAATGAGAATATGACCTAATGAAATAATGACCGAAACGTTTATGAAATACCAGATGGGAAACTAAACTCTAAACTCATAAACCAAGAGCTCCAAAGATAAGTCAAAACATTATTTTCTGAGTTTTGGGTTTGTTGTTGTTTTGGTTATGCTTGAGATCTACTGTCATTCTCTTTTTTCCACTGGTAAGAATCAAGTGCTGCTCGGGCTAACAAAACAACATGTATCCTACATGTAACATACTTGAAGCTAGGGCAAGGATGCTGTATTATTCAATATTCTAAAAGTATCACAAACACTAAAAGCAGTACCATACATATGGTCACTAAAGGAAGAAACTATTAAAAACTGATGTGAAAGAAAATGGTCTTTATGTGAGCAATGACAAATGCTTACCCCTCTGTCTGTTGAACTGCCGACCACGAACACTGGTTCTTAATGTTGGTGGCTGAAGTCTGACACGGCGAATTGTCTTAGGCTGATTAGTACTAGTGTCTGCAAAGAGAAAACAAGAGAGGAGAGAATGTCTAGGACCTGGTACACTGTCACTCTCGATGTTTACATGGCTTGATCAACACCTGTGTTTACTTTCAAGTTACAAAGATGCATCATAGTTCTTTGAAATCTGAAAATAAATAAAAGCCTCAGACTGAGTAAGTTTGGCATCTTCTATCTATGCTTACTAGTAAATCAGTAACTGAATGGTGATTTACTTTCTGTTCTCTGACAACTTAATTGAATGAACAAATCTTTTTGAATTTGACATCAAAAGTAACATTGGAAAGAATTATCAATGAATCAAGTAAATGTTGCTCCTGGAAGCATTATTCTTACTACAGCCCACTCCAATTTCTGATATCCAACTAAAGTGACTTGCCATTAAGACTAAAGGCACCAAAATATGTTCTTGCCCTAATCTCTTAAGATTTGTTATCTTACTTTGTAGATCTTGGCTATCAACAGTGCATGTTACTGGTTCAAGAATTCCCACGCTAAATCAAAAAGGAACGAACAACTTGTTTCAGCAATGAACTAGTACCTGCAGATGAACTAGAAGGAGGATCTTGACTAGTAGAAGGAAGGTCTGACTCATCAGATGCTTGAACAGCTTCTTCTTCTTGTTGACTATCAATTTCTAGACCAGCTTCTGAAGTAATTCTATAAGGGAAAGAAAAAAAGAAAAAAAAAGAAGTAGCAAATAGAAAAAGAAAAAGAAAGACAAAAAGAAAAAGTAGACACATAGGTAAGCTTTTTCAGTGCAAAAAATATCTGATCAAGTGTTCTTCCCCAGAATTTGTCATAGCTTACCCTTCAGATTCTGCCTCTGCAAAGACTTCATCCCCATCATCCCCGGCTCCAGACTCCGTAGTTGTGGACAGGTTGCCAGTAGATGTAGTAACCATTGGAACAGACTGGGAAGCATGTTCCGAGGCGTCCGCTGATGTGCTTTCTGTAAAAACTGTCACTGTACAGGCAAGACAGTTAATGAACATGGAGTTATTTTGTACTTCCTAAAGAAAATGTACAGAACTCTTGGATACATGAAGGAAAAGGCAATAGGAATATTCTTGCTGTATCAATAAACAGTATGATAATGATTTTAATTCTCTTCTGGAAAATCAAGGCTTCCAGTCTTTACATCCACTCACCTGGTGCTGCTACTTGCAGTGGTGTTGTTGGAACACTGCGACCACCTGATTCTTCCTCATGAGCAAGGAAGAGTGGGGTTTCATACATTCCTAAACCTGTAATACACAAGGTTTTAATGACAATTAAAATAGTCAGCTAAAGCAAATTTATTTCTATGCACCCAATGAAATACAGCACTTTGTACTTAGTGAGATTTCAGATATTTCAATAGCTTTTAATTTATTTTACCTTTTAGTCTTTTTCTTACTCTATTATTGTGCTGTGAGCTTTCCACAAAGATTAACCAACCTTTTCAGGTTGACAAGGATGCAAGGCAAAGGAACTGATTTCAGACAACAGCAAAGACAAATTGTCTGGTCCTTACCTAGGTCCTTTAACTTAGCAAGTAAAATTTACCCCAAAGATTTATTTGCATTTCCTGTTTTCCCTTATTATTTTACTCTTAAAAACAAACTAATCAACATGAAAAGTAAAGTAAAAAGCTATTTTTTTCCAATATTTTAATTCTGCTCAAATGATATTTCCCCTCTTCACTAGATCACCTGCCCTGTAGATGGTTTCAGCTAACTACATTTCTCCAACTTACACAAGAGGTATCCTACATTTCAAACTAAGTTACAAATATAAGTCTAGTAGCCTGAGGGGAAAACCTTTTCCACTAGTCTTGCTCTCTCCTAATTAACAGCAAGTTTACACACCGCAACAAGTCCGCAAAACTGTGTTACTTCCTCTTGCCAAAATTTTCTTGTTGTTGCTCTAACAACCATGGAGAAGAGTTTAGAACACATTTACCTCCTTGTGATGCAAGCTGACCAAGATCAGAGTGGCTGGAACTAGTCTGTGGCATATCTTCAGGGGGGCCAAATCTGAATCTAGGAACTCCAGCGACCTGAGGGGAACTATCAAAATAAAGACATAAATAATTCTGCAATTTTCTGGTTATCAAAAAAAGAATAACTTTCCAACAAGAGAACAAAAGAATAAATTATAGACAAAACAATTTAAACAAAAACAGTTAAGCTGTTAATACTTAAATGCAAATTAGTTTCCCAACCTTATTTGGACTGCATCAGCAGAGGGTAAAACAGTTCTGAAGAGAATATTTTTTATTTATTTGTCCTCCTGTGAATTCTCAGTTTTAAACGGACTACAGAACACATCCCAGGACTTTAACAGTCCAAAACAGAGATGAATTTCTCCTACTTTAAAATGGTCAATAACATTAGTATTGCAAAACCTATCCTTTTGTTATAAACTCCTAGAATACTAATACTGTAGGTGAGAAGTAAAATAACCTTACTTTTTGCTAAATGTCTTCTTAGTTACATTATATCCTTCTACAGTTACAATACATTGGAGATGACTTCCCACCTAATTGTTAAGTTTTATGATATACAGCTCAAACAATTTTAACTGATTTGTGGATGCAGTGATACATCTAATTTAATACTATTTAGCACATAACTCCAATCAAAAATTCATTTCAGTTGAATTTATCTTCCACTGAAAAGTGAAAGTCAAAAATGCCAAATTTTTCATAATTACTTACTGAATAGCTTCTGCAAATCCATCTGTACGATGCGGTACTACAAGAGTTGGTGTGCTGGGAACTGTTCTGTCCTCATCATCAAAGAAGTGCTGCTGCTGGAAAAAGAAAGACTGAGATGAGAGGCTACGATGTATTTCAGGTTCATATCATGCTGGCTTAAAGGTTGGTTCTCTTTTTCCAAACCCTCTAGCAAAATATAAATAAATAGAGACATATTTAATTAAAAAAAGAAATCTTATGTAGTTTCGGGGAGATGAGATATCCCCAATGTTGGACAGAATACTCTCTCTCCCCTTGTTTGACCATCCATCAATTTATTTCTGCCAAATTTGGTTGAAACTGGATGAATAGTTCAAAATTAGCTGAAGGAGATGGACAGAAAGCATAACTGAATTAATCACACTACCTTAGGATCAGATAGAAACATATTCACTTTATATATTCACTCCATACTCCTAAAAATATTTGCTAGCCTTATTTGAAAAACAAAACAAAGTTTTTCAAACATACAAAACAAAAATATAAAGCCCCTCAAAAGTAAAATGCTCCCTCAATGTAATTCTTGCTAGCAGGCAAGATTTACTCACCATCCCACCTATACCAGGAGTCAGCTGAAGTCCACGTCCCACTGACTGCCTTCGAGTCATCTGGATTCTCTTTAGGGTTAAAAGAGAGAGCGAACATGTAGACATTAACAGAGATTCCGAATTTATTTATTTAAAAGGACTAATTTAATCAAAATTCTTTTTGAAGCAGTTTATTTAAATAGTCTAACTGTGGGCAAAGATGACTGAATTTATTTCATGTACACATACATGATGTACATGTACAAAGTGTCATGTACATCCAAACTACTGGATATATTTCTTAACACATAAAAGGATCATGGATGCTATACTGCTTTTAATATTCCTTTCACTTGTACAACTGCAATATAAACAATGAGGCACGGTAAGTCAGTTTGCTCAGCTTCTGTATTTTTAGGATAATGAAGAGAAGTGATTAACTCCCTATAAGACGCAGGGTATTTAAACCAGAATCTTCCCTAGTTAGAAGAAACCATGGAGTACTTTGAGATTCTTTTTTTAAGCCTTCTGAAGTGCTAGAGATGTTTTATACCTGTACTGGGGGACCCAGTTCCTGGGGAGGAGCATGAATAGTTAACCGTGGAGGCAACGGATGTGGCGGCCTGCGTGGTGACTGGGGAGGCCGAGGGGGCTGCCGCTCCGAGGCGGACGATGGCTGCTGTTCTCTTGAGCTTTCGTGAGGAAATGTGGACTCTGCGGCACTTGTACTCCCTTCACCTAAAACATAAGCAAAGATAGAATAAGCTTATGCCCTCCAAAATGTTACATGAGTTGAAAATGTGAAGGGAAAAAACCCTTGAATTTGGATACCATGTTCAAACAGACATTTTTACCCTTGTAAAAGTGGGGACAGCTCAGTACTGTCACTTAGAATCATCTGAAGGAGAGTTTGCATCAGCCAGGACAAAACCAGCACCAAAACAGGCTATTGATTATTCAAGCACTGATACAGAAAGTGCATTGAATGTACTGACCCATCAACAACAACTTTCAGAGCAGCCACAGATTTTAGGGTTTTCAAATGAATGCAGAATATGTTCTGTTGAATTTCCTTGGATGATTCTCAAAAAAAATTATGGTTAAGTTAAAATGGCCGTTATAATTTCCAGTGGTCACTAAATGTGATTTTTAATAGATGCAAAACAACTTATTTTCCCCTACACATACAGGGGCTTTGAGGAAACATGGATTAACCATACCGCTGTTTTGAGAATCTGCTGCCCTCTGGTTGCTTTCACCTCCTCCCATGCTCTCCTCAGTTTCTGTTCCAGGATCTGTACCATCAGCACCCTAGAAACCATATAAATACTGAGATTCAGCATCATAACACTTCTTGGACTGCAATGAAAATATGTAAGTAGTAAACAAGTATTCAAAAAGTAATCAAATACATGCAATTTTAATATATTTGTATAAATATCTTAAGCAAGTTACGTCCTTTTAGACAGCTGCATGAATTTTCAAAAATTTTGGGTCTGTGTACATACATACAATGAACAATACAGTCATCATCATTTAAAAATAATAGGCAGGTTTTAATTAAATATCCAGCTTTTGTAGAAAGCTAGTGAGTCAGTTTCTAATTTCTGCATTTCATGTCGGCTCCTATACTTCACGTTTACACATTGAGAGTTCATTCTTGTAAAAAAATACCAGTTGCAACACAAAACTCAGTTACATACCAGCATCTCCAACTTTCCAGTGAGTTTGTATTAAAACTGTTGAGTGTGGAAATATTTCCAGAAGTTTTACAATCCCATTTTTTCCCAAGAAATTTAACAAGCCATAAAAAAAGTACAAATCTCACCTCAGCGTCATCTGCTTCATATCCATCATTACCATCAGCACTACCAGTTCCTTCATTACTGTCATCGCCTTCGTCTCCCATCCCCGTGTCTTCATCATCATCCTCATCTTCCTCTTCTTCATCCTCATAATCCTATAAAGTATAACATAGCCTTAGGAAGTCCTCAAAGGGCAGCAAAATCACTTTGCAGTATGGTACAAAGACCTTTGTGTGTGGACCTCTTTCTGAAGACGTCCACTGTTTATTATTGAGTGGCCATAGGTATTTTTAGATTCCTAATGGTACCAATCTAGCACTAGTGAAAAGGTTCAGGTTGTCACTGTCATCTGGACATGCTGACAAGACATTGGCAATGCAAAGGTTACACAGCAATGAACTAAAACATGCTTGTTTCACTGCTAAGTGAAGCAGATTTGGTGAGAACATAAGATCATTGTAATGATACAGTTGAGTTGCTGATAGGTGCAAAATTTAAGATATTTAATGACACTATAAAATAGGCTGAATAATATTTTTGGTTAATACAAAAATCTTCCTTTTCTTAAAAGTTTTTTCTTTTTAACGTACATGTTGATTATTCATAAATGGATTAGAGCAGTTTTGAAATTTTATGATTGGTCACAATCCAACTGAACTAGCAAGTATTTTTAAAACACTAGAAGTTCAGGCAACATAAATACAGACAGTATTTATACAGTCACAGAGAGAGTTTTGAAAAGTGCTAGTCCTGCAAAGTAAAATGTACATCTGATCAAAGATATATAAGAGTTATATATCGTGATATAATTCCTGATACACATACTTCTTGCTCGCCTTCGTTTTCTTCATCATCATCATCTTCGTCATCACTATCAATTACAATGACATCATCTCTCTTGGACTGGCCATCCTGAGACGAAGTAGTGTTCTGCTGATCTGACTGAAGAGGTCCAAGATCTATCGGTATGGACTGAGAAGTTTCTTCACTATCCTCCATGGGAGCATACTCTCCCTGAGTAACACCCTGTAAAGACAAAGTTATAATTGCTCTCCACTGAAAATCCACAAATTTAGACTGGAAATTTCATTTCCAACAATTTTTAAGGTTTTTTTTGGGAAAAAGATGGTTATTTTGACTGCAATTAACATTTGTTTCCTTTTAAAGATGCTTACTTCTCCAATGGAGTCTTGTGAATCCTGGTTGTAGGCCTGAGCTTCTACTTCACCATCAGTGCTCTCTTCTGCTGCCACTTCCTCCTGAAAGAGGAGGAATTTGATTCCTTTGGAACATTTTTTTTTTTAAATGTCCTCTTGTCTCTCCAAAGTCACAGATATCATTTTGCTCTCTCTTTACTCCTATTTCTTAGCTCTGCTTTTATTTAATCCATTGCCAATATACCTTGGATTTCTCTGTCCTTGAGAAATACACTTTTCACATCTCCAGGCCACTGGAACTATCCTCCTCAGTGTCTCTACATGTCTTCAGGACAAATAAAAATTCAAAGTTTCTCAATTTATCTCTATTTTCTCACCAAGTAAAATCACCTTGTTATCTTGTACCCTTCCTTTCTTAGATGCCTTCACTCTCCTTCCACAGTTAACAGCACATCTTTGATTTCCTTAACACTTTTTACATGAGCTCTATGCTCCAAGGTCTTGAGTTCACTCTTTTTTTCCAAGGACACCCCAACAATTTCCTCACACCCAACATTTCACATGCGTCTCCTATAAACTTTTCCATGAAACATCACATCTTTTGCTTTCTTAGCATGTCTTCAAGTACACTATTCCTTTGGAACAAATCACTGTAGGTGATCACCTGTAGGTGAGCACCTTCCAGACTATCCCTAAAATACTTTAACTTCTTCCTCCACAAGGTCAGGATACGGTCCCCACTCTCCATCCACTCTATAGCTCTGATTTCCACTGCTCAGCACAACTAGTATCATTTCTGCCTTTCTGATACCCAAACTTACTTGCTTCCTCCCAGGTACATTAAAATAATCGTGATAAAAATAAAAGTCACCTGCTCTGAAGTAGCATGCTCTTTTTTTCTAGTTAAAATCTTCCAAAGAGACAATAGCAAGAGTTTTATACTCTTACAAACCTCAGGTCCAACTCTCTGTATATTTCTGAATTTCTTTGGAAGAGGTACATCCACTGTTTCCTCTGAAATTTGGTCCGAGTTTTCCACAGTGTTATCCTCCTCTTCCTCTCGTGGACGTTTAGACAGCGAAGAACTTGGAGTAGCTGAAACTTGAAAGAACATCTCAGTTATTTTCAGAACTGCAAGTTTTCAAACCTTTTCAACTTTGTAATTTTACCCTGATAGAACCCTTTTCTGCATTCAATGGTGACAAATGAAATAGGATAAAAAAAATCCCTTGTATTATAAAATCTGTCCTTCAGGTTTAAGAGCATAAGATTTCATATCAAGACTTACCAAATAATCAAAACAAACAAGTACATTTCCAATATCTTGCTTCTGATAAGACAATTCATTTTCTAAACGGGCAGTTAGGCCTAACTGGGCCTAATCTAGTTTAGGCCTGATTTGACAAGGGCCTAAAGGGAGCTACTGAAAAGCAACTACACAGAAAAGCGGGCCTATAAAATAAAACTAACCTGTGCCAAACACTGATGTGGAAGTGGAGGGCCTCTCTATTTGAGAGCTCTGCACAACTTCCACAATGGCAGGTGAAGGCTCCTGGTTAGCAGGCTCAATCTGAGCGTGACTTTGCTGCGTGGGCTGTACAAAAGCAGTTGCCTGAGTCTGCTGCTGCACAGTGAGGATGGGCTGCGAGAGGGATGTCTGAACATTCGGGCTGGTGGAACGCACAGACCCGCTCGTGCTTCCGAAGACCGGAACGTGCTCCACAGGTCCCTCTGACTGCATAGCTGGAAGGCAAATGGTGAAACATTCAACGGTCTTTATACAATCTAGTACGGTTCATGTTCTCCATTTCAGAACGCAAATTCAGGCAAATTCAGTGCCTCTCAGATTCACTTAGCACATCCCCTCTGGCTTAATCTTGTCTTCAGGTGAAGAATAAAGAACTTTGTGGCAAAAGCAGTTCTCAAAAGTGCAATTCTCAGAGTTTAGGGACAATAAAAGTACCTGAAATAGTTCTTAACTACCAATTAGTGAGATTTCAAGAGAAAGGTAGAAACTATGATTACAGTGGATCTATTTAGATGCATACTAGAATGCTCACCTTCCTGCGTCTCCACCTGTGTTGTAGGCATAACCGTGGCTGTTGGAGTAGTGGTAGGGTTTGTAACTGTAGCAGGAGTAACCATAGGACGGATACTAGCCCTTGGAGTAGATTTGTTCCCAGCCATCGCAGCCGCAGTCACTTTACTTGGAGTTGACACCACAGGAGTTGGTTTAATATTTGCTGTTGGAGGATCTGAAGTGCTAGCACTGAAAACAGGATACTTGTTTCATTATACTAGGACAGAAAGTAAACTTGCTAAATATCAAATTACACTGTCCTACCATAGCCTCAAATATTTACTTTTAAAGGTTTATTTTTAAAGGTTTCATATTTAAAAACCTCTCAACAGCACAACAAACAGCTGTCTTCCAGGATTTGCATATATTAAAAAATTAACCCATTTTTTGCCATCAATAGCACTAACATTAGAGTTTTGATGGGTTTATTAAAAATTATCAACCAGAAATCTGTAAGTAGATCTAATATCACAAAAGCAGTGTAGTGTAGCTCACTCCACTTAATGGAGAGTTGCCTCTTAATTACAAGCAGTGATATTAATGGAGATAATGATATACCATTTTAAGGTTAACTGTTTCTCTCAATATGGAGCAATATGATCTCTTGTTTGACATTAGGATCAGCCCAGCATATTTTAAAAGAAATGTTTTAAGACCAGAGACTTGCTTTAAAGGGATGCTGACAAAAATTCAGAAAAATTGCTTCTCTAAATGTCATAATATATACTCATCATCGTATAGCTTGGTTGGTTGGTATTTTATTACAATTTTATTGTCTTCTACTTATTAGTCAGCCAGTTTTACCACTTACTTAGTCCATTTTGGGAAGGAGGGACAGATGACTTTCCTCTCTCCTCCAAAATGTTAAAAGCAACAACGGAAAACGTATAACTTAAAACCTAAAGTGTCTGAAAACATTGTAAAAATTCCCGGGTAATCTGTTCCTGGTAGCTAATATGCCAATATTATGTCAATCTTCAGAGTTGCTTAAGGAAAATCCATGAAAAGACCACAGTAGTTAACTGCAAGAATATCATCTAGGAGTAACACAACACAGAGTCTAAGACACTCTTCAAAAACTCCAAACTCTTCAACTCACATTCCTCTTTCACCTGAAGCTGGAGTAGGTTTGAGTGAGATTTGCCTCTGCTGTTCTGGAACCTAGAAAGGAACAAGCGCATAAGAAACATATCCCAGAAAAAGCATCATAGTGGTATGAAACATCATGTAATTTTATGGAATGAATATAAGCAACAGATTGGAGAGAAAAAAATACTTTAGCAGATTCATCTCTTCATTTACAAACGTTCCTATTCCAGTTTTGTCAGGATACCTAGTCAGACTCCAAAGCTACTGTAAAATCTTCAACAAAACATGTTGTTCATACCAAGTATTTAAAACACTTAAGGGCTTTCTCAGCTATTTTCTGAAGCTACTAAGACATTCATTAAAACCTGGAACTAATTATAATGAAAGCGTGTATGAAAACGCAGATACAGAGAACATAGTATAAGCAGCTGATCTGCTGATACACAGTGAATGGAGCAACTGCATACTAGTTAACAGTGTGAAATTTGAACAGGAAATTTGGCAGGAAATAATTTTTAAATTAACTTCTGAATCCTTACTGAAGTCAATGTCTGTCTTTCCAAAACCAGTAGAAATCAAGTAATGCAGGTTGTTGGGGTCGTGGCTGTTTTTTTTTTTTTTCAAGCTAGAAGTTCTGTGACAGGGATTTCCATCTGCTATTTCGGTTATTTATCTAAATCTAACTTCATGTAAAGTAGTCATGCAAAAAGAAGACAAAAGCAGGACAGTGGGGCTAGTACTGGAGTTGTTCTGGTTCAGCTGTAAGACACACAAAAGCTCTTGATTTCCTTTCCTACAGCTAGCAAAGAGGATTTTGTACCTTATTTGTAGATTCGGGTGGCTCATCTCGCTGCTCATGGTGTCGCTCTTGCTGCTCTCTAAGCTCTCTCTCCAGGCGGCAGATCCGACCCTCGTACTGCGATTTCAGTGCGCTCATCCGCACCTCCAGTTCTGTCTTCTGCTCTTCTAATGAGGTGCTCTTTTGCTTCCACTCTTCATTCTCTTTTGTGAGCTGCTCTTTCGTACCTAATCGAGCAGGAAAGTATTCAATCTTGCCATTGTAAAACTGCCTAAGTCTCTGCATGTCAGTGCCTCACTTTGGCCAAAAACCGATCAAAACTTTGTTTCCCCCAACGTACAACTAGTTTTAGGATATCTCCTGGAGTACCCAATTTAAAAAAAGTTTCAAGTAAAAGGCCAAGTTTTCCCAAGGATGGTATCTGAGAAATTTTCATGCTGGATGCATTCCCATATGAATAATCAAAAACTGAAATAGAAGAAAAAAGCTTAGGGACTGAAAAACAACAAACAAGCAAAATATCTTGCATAATACCAGCTAATTGTGCAATCTTCTGCTTGGCTGCGAGCAGAGTCTTCCTAGTTTTCTCTTCTTTCTCAGTGATCTGTTGCCTGAGCTGTTCTTCCTGTGTAGTCTTCTCCTGCAGATCTTGATGAAAACGAGCAAGCTCTGACTGTTGCTGTGATATCTGCTCCTGAAGATTTCTAGCTTCAGTTTCCTTCTCTGTTATAGTCTAAAGATAGTGACATAACACAGGTATTGGCCACAATCAGCTATTTCAAACAGCGTAACAAGCTTCAAGAATGTAGGATTATATAATACGGGAGTTTGCTCCTCTCTGAAAGCGATAGTGGAATGCAGAGCATCCATTTTCTCATTTATTTCTTCTAAGCAGCAGCATGTAACATATTAAATCCAGAATTAAAAATATTTCTCATGTCAGACCTTTCCAGACCAATCAGAGGTACAGCTGAGTCACCTTCATGGTCATACATTTACGACTGCATTTAAGTACAGTACAACTCTCGAACAGTCTGCTCTGTTCTTACCTTCTGTAAGGTTTCAACCTGACCCTCCAAAGCCTTTATCTTCCCTTCGGCTTGAGCAAGAGAGTCTTTCAGCTCTTGTACTTCCTGGGCAGAAACTTGCTCTTCTTGTTGTTCTGTAGCAGGTTGAGTCGATGCCTCTGCAACCAACTGAAACAGATCAAGTGGTATCAGCAGAAACAGTAGTATCAGATCGTGCCATCCCTGGCACAAGGCCCTTTTGCGCAAAAACCCATCACTTAAAAAGTTAGAGACAGAACAGAAAAAATTAAATTCTCATGTTCTGCTAAAAAAGTTGTCAAGTATTGACTGATATGCAGCTCATGTTCTGTGGCAGTTCCTACGCTAACAGCAGAAGTGGTGTTTTTGCTTCTTTCTTTGCCAAGGACGTAGCCATATAACATTATGTTAAAGAATGTGAAGATCATTAGTTGTATCATACATGAGTCTAGATGAAAATGTCCAGTTGAATGTATTTGTGAACAAGCAAAAGAGATTTCTACCTTATCATGCTGTGCCTTCAGCTCCTCATACTGAGTCTTATATCTGCGCCCAATTTTCTTGACCTGTGTTATAGTTTTCATTTTTTCTTGTATGTCAGCCACTTTAGCTTCTAGTTCTTTCTGCAAAGTTTCCTTTTCTGTCCTTATTTTTGTTACTTCATCCTTCAGGTTCTGAACAAGATTCTGGCTTGTAGTCAAGGAAGCGTTAGTTCTAAATACCAAGAAATTTGAGGAACATGCAAAAGAAATGTATTGATTATCACCTGACACATCTCAGTACCACTCATTTATCACAAGCAATATCTTTAGTAAATTACGTTTTCTAACACTTTCCATTTTTTTTTTTAATAAATTCAACTAAGAGTTTATAAAACATTTCTCATTTCGTGTATTTTATCAACCTAACTTTATTTATTGCATGGAAATAGTTTAGAAATTACATTTCTATACGCATCTTAATTTTAAATACTGTGTTTTGCATGTAACTTTTTACTGCTTTGCTTCTACTATACCTGGCTATTTCTGCTTTAAGCCGGCCTGTTTCTTCGCTCATTTGCTGTATTCGCTTGTTATTTGCCTCTTTCTCTGACAGCAGCTTCCGATATTCTTCAAGATCAGTGTCCTTCTGTTGACTCAACAAATGCTGAAAGATTTAGAAAATAGTCTACATTTTCACGTGATGATAATGCAACTACATGTTCTTACACTTTGATACAGACTGCATATGTGAGATTAGGGTAGCACATTTTATATTCACGAAAGCAGGTTTTAAAGCGGCACAGACATCTATGCTTAGTAATTCAAATGCATTTCGCAGACTTTTGTCATTTTTCAGGGAAAAACTTTAATCTTTGCTGTATTCAGTTTCTGTCTTTTAGAAAGTTTTCCCACCTGGGTCCGGGCTTTCCAGCGTTTGACATCTTCTTCCAACAGCTTTTTCTCTGCCTGCAGCATTCCACTCTTCTCACTCAGCTCAGCATTGGACTCCTGGAGAGGCAGGATGTCGGCCTCAAGTTTGCGCACCTGGAAAACATAACTGGAAATTAAATGCTCTGGAGTAGGCCTAAAACAATGATGCCAAACAGGTCAGAGACGAGATAAAAAAAACCTGAAAATTCAAGATAAAGTCTTATTCCAACTCTGCCCCTCACTGGACAATGGGGCTGAGAGAGAAAGAAGAGGCATGAAAACAGGGGATGTTCCTATAGAGACAAAAAATAAAATCTTAGTCTACTCAACAGCTATTCCTGTGCCCATTTTCATCCATCTGTCAATAACATTCTTGTTACGAGTATATCCCAAGGGCAAGTACCAGTTTTCATTTTTACTTAGGAGAGTCTGAACTTAGGTACTCATGTCCTTGAAAAACCTAAAGGGAAAGCTTCTTCATTTGTGTATAATGTCAGAGAATAATCACTGCACCATATACTTACTGTAAATAACAGTATTAATACACATGTTAGCTCACTTGAATATCTGACTCTTGAGCATCTCAAATATCAGCACTAACCTTTGCTTGCATTTGTTGTAGTTCTTGTTCTAATCTCTCCTTTTCTTCTCTCAGCATTTTGTTGGTTTCTATCAATATGTTCATGGTCTCAGTTTTTTTCATTAATTCTTCATGTTGAGCAATGGTTTTTGCTGTTACCTGTTGAAAAGATTTAATCAATCATTTGTTTTACGTGCACACACACGTATACTTATCTCCACCTGATGTAATACCATCTTGGAATATATTTACACATGTATATGTAAATATACACATATATGTGCTAAAAATAAGTTCTGCTTAAGAAAAAGGGGAGGGATGAAAAAGTGCAAAAGACAGAAAAGAGTTTTAATTTTCCCTATTTACTCTTTTTCGTTTCATTTTTGGAACTGCCATATTGCTTCAAAGGACATGGAACAAAGCCCCTAAATACAAGGGGCTTCTTCCAAAACTTTTAATTTTGGGGCACAGGTAGCAAAGATAGATTAGAACACAAATCAACACTCCGCTTAGTGAAATCGTAAGCAATAATCTCCAATCATACCTGCACTTTCTCTCTCTCAGCATTGAGACTGTCCTGCAGCTCCTGGAGCTCCCTTTCCAGGTGCTCCACTCTCTGACGGTACCGCAGACTCTCCACCTGAGCCACCTCAAACCTAGTTTCTGCAATCTCCTTTTCTCGACGTATAAACCTGCAATATATATAAGACAAAGCACCATGTCAACAAAAAAGCAAGACAAGGCATTTAAACTGAAGTTTCTTATACCCGAAGGACTTTTGAGTACAGCCACTAATTCAGAAAAAGAAATATAATAAAATCCAAGCGAACACACAAAAAGAACCCACGATGAGAAACTAGTCTCTATGAAACCTTGCTGACTGTATTCACTAAAAATGCATTAGTCAGAATCCACTCAAAAATTTTCCTGGGGCAGAAAGAAATCTCTATTGCTTACTGATGTAGAGAAAGAGCCTCTCATTTACTAAAGTAGTATTAAATTGTATACATTATTCCTGAAATATACACTGGGACCACCTGGCAATTGAATTTATAAACAAGAAGAGAGAGTGCCCAGAACAAAATATATTTACCTAAGAATTTCTAAGATTTGTTCTTGAGATTTGCCTTCCTCATTAAGAGAGACATTCAATGTACTCGGCATGGCTTCTTTCATAGAGGTCACCATTTTGCTGCTGAGACTTTCCAGTTGTTCATGTAGCAATCGGTTTTGCTTTTCCAAGTCTTCACAGCGGGATGCGTGCGTTGAAGCTTCATCCTAGAACACAAAAACTGATGACTAAACTCTGTGTAGGCTAGTAACTAAAGAAAAATACCCTACCAGAACCCTAGAAACAGTCATACCTTGATCATTCTCTCCCTCTCTTCCCAGGAGGCTTTACACTCTAGCAGTTCAGACTCGGCTTTCCGAGCAGCTTCCTCCAGCTGCTGTCTGATTGCCGTGTTCTTGGCGACTTGCTCCTTAATGGCCTGCAGCGCTTCCACGTCGGCAGCGTGGAGCATCAACTCCCGCTCGTATTTGTTTTGAGCCTCAGAAGCTATCTTTGCCTGCAGCAAAGACCCACGTTATGTGTTTGAAAGGTACAAGAAGATGCTCAGTAAGAACAGCAAACACTAAACACAAAGAAAACTTCTGGCTAAAATGGACTTTATAATTCTCAACTCCTAAAGAAATTAATGTTAGAATGGTTCCTTAAAAGTTCTTCTTGATCCCTTAAATCAGTCAGTGTTTTAGAATTCTCGCCTGAAGAAAAGCACACTCACTGCAAAAGAGATGGTAACTAAGCAGCTTTCTTATCAGGTGTTGCTAAATATCATACTGCTGCATAGTTTTAGTAGAGCCTAATCCTGTTTTGGATAAGATGGAATACTTATATCCCACTGCCTAACTGTAGGAGTTCAATTTTACCTCTTCGCTTCCACTTTCCCCCTCAGGAAATTCATTACAAGGTTAATTACATTCCACAATCAGAATCCAACCTCAGAAACAGCAATCCAGCACATCTTCCATTTGCTGATTTGTTTTAAAATATGACACAGATGGTATTTGCAACACAACTTCATATTCAAAGTCAGCATAGCTGATATTAGGTCCAACATTAATAAGGTAAAATAACCAAGCAGTAAATAATCAGTTGTGTTACAAAATAGAGGGAATGCTCTTATAATGCTTTTTTCATCTCCAGTAACTCTGATTAGCAGAACTATAACCCAAAAAATGTCTTTGAATTGAAGTAAAAAACTAACATTAATTCCCTGCCTTGGCTAAAACAGCAAAATACAGCAAACATACTTGCTCCTGGCAGTCACGTCGGGCTTGCTGTTCATTATTCAGAGCTGTTCCAGCTCTCTGAAGAGCCTCCTGGACTTCTGATTGCACGGTTGACAGACTTTTCTTCAGTTCTACCAGCTAGTCCAACAGGACAGCACCCCAGAAAAAACAGAAAAACTCTCTGAACAACAAAGTATTTTACAGAGTGCCAAACACAGCAAGGCTATGAAGGAAGACAGTCATTTTAGTAATCCAAGCATGATCTCACTACAAGATTATTAGATTGTTATGAGACTATATATGGTACAATAGTCTTAGCCTAAGGAAAATTCTGTCAAGGCTTCCTATCTGTTTTTGGAAGAAATATATTACTGTTCTTTCAGAACTGGCATTGACAGTCACCTTGATACATTCAACTCCCATAAGAGCCCAAAGATAAAATGGATATATATTTTTGAAAACGGTGCTCAAAGTTCATGAGCCTACAGATGGCTTTATGCTCTACCACCTTAAAAGAATGACAAGCTTAACACTTGTATTTAGCAATCTGTCAAATTGTGTTTGGCTTTTCTACACCAGTTTGGAAATATTTTTTGGACACTAGTACACTGCACTCTCCCTACAGAGGGAAGTGAAAACAAAGTCACATTTATAGACTTACTTAAAAGTATGCGCCAGTAAACTCTTTCCAAGGGAGTTTAAGGGGTTTCAGTTCCTACCTGTTGTTCCATACTCTCCAAGGCTTTACGCTTCTCTTCCTGAAGTTCCTGCTTTTCTTTCTCTGCCTCCATCAGCTTCTTTTCAAGCTGTGCTTGATACTCTGAAGACTCCTTCAGCCGAGCTTCAACTGTTGAACGAACGTCCTCTGTCACCTTTAGTAAAACGTATAAGAGATCAATTAATATTTTGCTTCAAATATACTCTTCCCATGCAAACTCCATATTTTAGTATGGATTTTAAGCCAGGATAGGCATTTTCAGCATCTTATTTAGAACACAAATGCCATGGAAAATGTTAACATAATTTTGCCAAAACTGCAAAAACTCCTGCAGTGTATCTGAAAAAAAGCTTTAGATGACATCATTCAAATACATAGCAAGTAACGCACATTTCTTATTACACATAAAGTCTACAATAGAAAGAGACCGACTAAAGACCATAAACTCACATTTCCTGTATCAAACAGAAAATGCTTTGGATTCAAGGATAATTAATGGCTTTGTTAACAGTAATCAATCACAGAATTATAGGAAGTTCTTAAACATACATCTCCCTTCCAAAGGAAGACTTTGGCAGAGTTCAGCCTGAAGTCAAATTTATGTTCTAAAAGTAGGCTACAAGGAGGTTTTAATATTCCCATTGCTAAAAGTGTGCTTAATCAAGTGAATAGTTTTACTACCCTATTTTGTAATACCTTTAAACTTAGTTTTTTTATTATTCCTCCCATGACCTAAGAGATTACAATAAAAATAATAACAAAAAAATGTTCATCTTGTTTCTGTCTTGCTCTAATAGACAATGTTAATTAATGGTTATCTACTTACTTGTTTTTCCTTATTAAGAGATTCCTCTAGACTAAGCACCATAGCCCTGTATTGCTCCACATTACTAGAACTAGTCTTGAGTCTTTCTCTCAGGTCATTAACTTGTTCCTCAGCTTGTCTTAGTTGACTTACAAGATCATCCACATCTTCATTTCTATTTGGCTGACCTGTAATTTAAGAACACATATGTTAACTGTGCAAGTCTAATTCAGTTTTTATGTGCAAATTACATAAAAATCACCTGGAAAAAAAAAAAAAAAGGTAGGTAGATTTACTTCACGATTTTTACAGTGCCAAATAAATTTCAATAGCAGCTGCCTCCAAAGAACTTTTGCATTTACAATGTGCTGAAAAGTAATGAACCAGGAAAGATTTTCTATGGATTTTTTTCTGTTCTAAATAACTACTTTCAGAAATATTTGTATTCTTAACCTGCCTTGATTAGACTGTTTCTGAAGTCTTCTCAGATTAAGTCCAGTCAAAATAATGATCTATGTTTTTACATTGCTAAGTTTTAGAATCCGGAAATATCAGCTAAGCACAGTTAAACCTCTGCTCTACTAAAATCACTTTAAAACTACTATTCTGGTGAAAACCTGAAACCTTTTCAAATTTCAGCCTAAAGCACACACAAACATATGCGTGTGCACAAAGAACCCAACATAATTTCTCTACAGAAAACTGACAATTTAAGCAATATAACATTGCAGCTGTAAGTATTGCTACAGGAAAATAAATATAAATAGTGCTATATATAAGTAATATGTAAGTAATATATAAGTGAGGTTTCTGCAATGGAAACTCTTACACTTATCACAGGAATTAAGAGGTGTTATTGATGCCAGTGGCCTGAAAGCTCTTATGTTAAATAAATACAACATAAATACACAACTGTACTGAAGGAATTCTAGAAAAAACAGCAGTAGTGCTATGGAAGAAAGGCTGTTGCTCAAAACACAAATGAAATCACCCAAAACACATCCTGGGTAATCTTGTGACTGCAATAACAATAATGAAGACTTATTCTTTAGGCTATTATTTGAATTCTAAATGAAAATGAATTTTACTGAATCTGCATAGGGCAGTGTTTAAACTTTCCCCCCGAAAGGAAAAATAATTGAGTTTCTTTTACCTTTCCCTGGAACCCTCTGTGAAGACTGAGATGCTAACTGAGCCTCTGTATTATTAAGCTGCTGTTTCAAAATTGCTGTTTCTTTTTGAGCATTCTTCAGAATTTCCTTGGTGTTAACATGACGGTTTGTCTCAGTCTCAAGTTGCCTCTTCAGATCCAGGATATGAACCTGTTAAGACAACATTTCTACATTGTAATTATTCACACAAAACACAAAGAGAGTATGTTTAGAAACTCCCCATACGAACTGCCAGAAGCCATGCAACTGTGTTTTTATTTTCTCAAAAATACGTTTAACACATTTATAAGTTCATTTACCTCTTGATTTTTGGTAAGGGCATGCCTTTGTTCCACCTCACTTTCTAGTTTCTTCTTCAGCTGAGATATCTCACGCTCCAGCTTTTCTATCTGATTATTGAGTCTTTGTTTTGTTTCTGTCTCAGACCTCTCTAATATTCCCTGATAAAAGAACAAGAATGCATCATGTTTACAATACACTTAAATGATTTTTTTCTGAAAAATTTTGATTACAACACTTCTTGCTCCATGCAGTAATTAAATTAAAAAACAAAAAAAACCCCCACACTACAAAACATTCAATGTATCTTAGAAACAAACAAAACAAACACAAACAGGAAAATAAATTATCATAGCAGATGGTAGTGAATTTTATTATTAAAAGTTAACATAGAGGTTTTTTTCCTTTTCAATTTGTTTTATGTATTTTGATTCCATTTGAATGTGAAAATCTTTCCCCTTGACTCAAAATTCTCAGGAATTTGCCCAGGTAAAATAAAGCCCACTGCAAGAGGTACCAAGTGCAAGACCAGAAGGTATAAACCACCACATACTTGAATCGTTCGCAAATTAGTAAGCAGTAAATTCTGTCCCCTTTGTTCAACTAGTAGAGAGTCACGTTGCTGAGTCAAGCGCACGTCTGACATCTTCAAGATATCCTTCTCTTTTTTCAAGTTTTCTGCTCTCACCTTTAACACCGCAAACAGCAAATAATCATTTGAATCTGTAATTTGTGTATTAATTTCAATTTGTCCAATCTTTCTTAATTTTATGACCACTTTGCACTCCTATTAATAATAACAATTACAATAATAACAATAACAATTAAGATTACAGAATTATAAAAACCGAATTTATTCAAATAAACCCCAAACTAAAACAGCATACCTGTTTGATTAATAGCATTCTATTTTTCTTCAAATCTGGATATTGCAACAACAATCTCAAGATGTTTCATCTTCCCTCAATACTTCTTGTATTTAATGTATTCATTTGTAACATTTCATAACATACCTCAACACACATCACACAAGCTGTGACAGATTAACAGCCAAAAAAGTTCTGACAGCTGTGATGATAATCATAAAAAAACCCTCTTGTACTCATTTGGAATACCTGGGAGTATAATATGTCATGTTACTCACTTCTGCCACTGCCAGTTTTTCATTAGCTCCCCTCAGGTCTTGAGTCATAGTGTTAATTATCTGCTCTTGCTTCTGAGTTGTAGCTGTGAGTTTCTGGTTTCTCTCATGCAAAGATGTTATTTCTCGACGATACCCTTCAACGTTATCCTGAAGCATTTCGTAACTTCACGTGAAACAACAAAACAAAGCATAAATTCCTCAAATTATTTGAATGTAATTACAGTAAGTATATTCATACAGCTGTATTTTTCACGCTCACGCATGCCAATTTCCAGGCAGGCTTCTATGCTTCTCATGCAACTAGATATTATTGTACATTCTTGATCCCACCTTCAGCGCTTTTGGCCTTTAACTCACTAGATAGTACTACTGTTTTATGGCAACTCTTCCTGAACAAATCGTAATTTAATATAGAACATGCAACACGATGCTACTGACAATGGTTAGAAAAATATGGAAACACAATTAAATGGCTAATTTACCGTTTGGAGGCAAACTCCAGCTGTGTGGATATCTTTGCATTTTGTGACCTTAAGTCTGTGACTTGCTCCTGAAGTTTTTCATTTTGTTCATTCAGCAACTTGTCATTCTCTGCCTTCTCTTTCTTGTAATTCTCGAAAACTTCCTGCAACTACATCAAAGAATAGACAAAAATAAAAAGAAAAAAAATAAAAGAAACAACAATAACCTTCTACAGTGTTTACAGGAAAACGTACCTGCTTAAGAGCTGCCTTTGCCTCCACAGTCTCCACTGATTCATTCATTGATACTTGAGCAGGAGTCGACATGGCTTGAGGTATAGTCGAACGTTTTGGAGTAGATGTAAGCGACATCTCCTCTGGTAATATTCCTGAAGCTAAATGAAGTTAAGAGGATTTTAAGGACAACTGAAATAACATTTGCAAAAGCAGAAGATCATATAACTACATTTAAGTGGGGTTAATAGTAGCACCATGTTGGGCTCTCCTAAATAAGTTAGAGACTGTCCATTTTTCAAGCAGGTTGACAAACAAACAAACAAACAAAAAAAAGCATAAACCTACACAGGTTACAGTGTGACTCATGTGGTCACACACATGGTAACTCATTATAGTATAAACCAGAACCATGTGCCTAAAACCAAATGTATAGATTTTCCAGTGATGAAGGGTAAATGACAAACACTGCATTAACAGAAGTTACCAGAACCACTCTAGCATCGTTTCTGAAAGCCTGTCACGATGACAATGTCGCTTTTTGGACAGTGCAGCAATGCAAAGGAATGATAGCTCCCGTGGTCTGTGCCAGCAATATGCGGTACATGTCACGCTGACGGACTACAGACTCCACCAGCTGCAGGTGGTGATGACGAGACTCACGCAGCTTCTCCAGCTCGTCGAGGGCTTTATCGAGTTGGCTCTGAAGGTCAGAAATTCTGAAACCAAGAGCAGTTGCTATAGTAACTTACATTAAGTGCACCATAGTTAGAAGCCCTTTGCTTTGTATTTCAGTTGACATTTATTTCATATTTGAGAGCTAAGCATCACTGAGATGGACATTTTATTCCGTAGATGACAATCAAAGCTGGCCTCTTCCATGAAAAAGAAGAGAGACGTAATTTCCTTCACATGAGCAGTAGCAAAATCAGAATTGGGCTGAGAGCTTTAAAGACAGAATGGAGTCTCTGCTGGACTTCATAGCTAGCGAGTCAGATATGCATATATTCTCAATTCTCCTCAGCTAACAGCCCTTAGAAGTTAAGAAGTCACATTCACTAAAAGACTGACATTTCCCTGATCATCCAATTTTACATACAATTCTACCATTAGAAAAGGCCTGAATTCTAGTGTGTATTCTCATACCACTGTGCATTTATGGATTGGGGGGCTGGACTAGATGACCTCTAGAAGTCCCTTACAACCTTAGGCATTCCATGATTCTATGATTAAGAAAAGTTTTTAGGAATTTTTAGAAGAATACTGTTTTTTACACTAGCTAAATAAAAGGTGATGAAAAGGAATGACAACATAAAACTACACAGGGTCTTAATCTGAGACTAAGACTTAGTAATAATTTTCCTGGATATAAACCATGTATCTGCTCTTGGACATACACACACACGCTTAATAATAAAATAAACTAAACAGAAGTAAGCTCTGTTATTTGTGTGAACTCTTTATTAGTGGAAACAGAGATTACCTTGATGATGTTGTTTCTTGCTCCTCCTTTTCCCTGGCCTCTCCTAGCTCCCGAAGAGCCACCAAGAGACGCTGATTCTGCTGTTGAAGCTCTTCAATATTTCTGTAAGAGACTAGATGTCGAGATATTACTTCAGAAGAGCTACTGATGTCAGCAGAAGTCACTTCTTCATCACGAATCACGTGATTGCCTCTAGCTTCTTCAATTTCCATTAAGAGTACACGAATCTGAAAGACAACATTCTGGTGTAAGAAATGCACGTAGCTTTCAGTTAACTGTGAAAGATAAAGCATAATAAAAGGAAAATAGTTGAAGTTCCCCCCTGCCCCTCAAATAAATAAGTCAATATTCATCAATAAATCCCTGTAAGATAACTACACTGTAAAGAAAACAGTTTAAGGGAAACCATGTCAAAATTCGTAGTAATCAACCCTTGGTTTTCAGTTCTGTGAAGAGATCACGGCACATTCCAATCGGGCAAACATCAGGCAAGCTATACTTCTGTATCCCATGATAAAACTTGAACTGTCATAAACAGTATCACTTGTTATCAAGCTAAACTTATTCTAACTTGATAAGCAGACATGTGAAAAAGCACCCCACCAAGGATATATGCTTTTAATATGAAAAGGTGTTCTTCAGACAACCAACGTCTATCTGAATGGCTAAGTACATCTTCCAAGTAAACAAGAAAAAGGCAGTACCAGATTAATTAGTTGTAAATGGCACATTTAAAAAAACATAACATTTACCCTACCTGCTGTGAGAAGTCTTTTACTTGTATTTCCAGTCTCTGGTTTTCTCTTTCAAGCATAGAGGCATTCTTATTGGCTACATCAGCATCCTCCTGTAATCGCTGGATTTCCTTCAAATATACAAAACACCTGAATAAGACATATTTCTTCCCAAAGAGATGAAGTCAAACAAGGTCTGGTGAACTGAGCTGCACAATAGCTCTAACTTGAATTATCTACATATTTACTTCTTGAAGACCAACCATTAATTCTCCTTCAATTAAAACGAACAACTGCAAAGCTTTAGTAATTTAAATTACACTACAGAGGTTAAACTCTGCACATTTTAGAATCAAAACCTATTATCTTTAATGCCATATTACTGTTCAGTGTCCATACTTCTTTTAAAAAAGCAGAAATTGGGCAAAGTCCAATTTTATTTCTTTGGATACAGATGTAAAATCTTTGTTTATATAAAGAATTCTGAAAGTCACTGCACATAAGCCTTTAATGTAATGTAATGTAATGTATTGTCTGAAAAACAAGCTGCCTAAAATACTATGTGCAGTCTACAGATCTCAAGCTAGGAAGTTCAACACATGTTTTTCCAGAATAACACTTGACTAGAAGACACATTTTATACATTTACTAGTAATGCACAGGATTAAGCAATTACCAAAATCAATTTCTTCCACATCCTTTACGTGCTGTAAACTTTACTCTCTTTTATACTGACCTTCATAGCTTGCTCAAGCTTTGCAGACAGACTAGCAACAGCTTTCTGGGAGCGCTCAAACTCTTCACGCTGCCGTTTTAAGATTGGTGCTTTGGCTTCCACTTCCTGCACTATTTCATCCAAATATTTATTAATTCTCTTATTCTCCAGCTTTTCCAAAAGCAACTGATCCTGAGTTTCTACATATGCATTGTACAGCTGCAATGAAAAGAGAATTGAAGAAGTCTGTCCAGATGTAGCAAAGAATTGCCATTAATTAGACAAGTCTTATCTTTGGGCAATGTAAAATTTTACAGTTCCAAATAAATTAAAGAAAAAAAAAACAAACAAACTTAAAAACAAATTAGATAGTGACAAAGCAGTTATACCTAGTAACTTAGAAACTGCAATCATTTACAGTGTGATTGCAATAAAAAGCCTCTATGTAACCAGAGCTTTAACACAACTTAAAAACAATGAGGTACCAAGATTACTACATAACTAAAAAGCAACAAACAGTTGCTTGAACAGAAGAACCAAAAACAAGCAAAAAGAATATACTCGACCATTGCACAGAAGTGTAAAAAAAAAAATCCCTAAATCTATGTATGACTTATTATGTTCTCTTTTTTTCCTGCAAGCATAAGGCACAGAAGAACAATACTAAAAAAGATATAAATAAATAAAAGACACTTCAAGGGAAAACAAAACAACAGTTTTGATATTGTATTGAAGAAAACTGTAAGATATCTTGCATGAAAGTGCCAGTAATTCAGAAGTTTATCTAATAAAATCTGCCTCAAGCACACAAGGAGATTGTGACTTTGCTCAATTACTGTAATAAATCCCAGAAAATGAAAAAAAAATCTTTATTCCCATATTATTAATGAAGTAGCAAGTCTTGCTGTTGACTTTTCAGAGGCCTTGTCTAACTTACCTCAGTTAATTTCATTCCAGGTTTAACTACTTTGGCAACTGCTGCAGCAGTAGGAGACATAGCTGCTAGTTCCTCCTCAGACAGGATAGCTCCTAAAAACATAATCCCATCAAATACCATTAAAAAGTTGCTGTAATTCTCACAAATATTAAGAAATATTTGTTACAGAGGCAAATATTTGATAATGAAATAAGGTACAAATCTTCCTATACCTTTGTACTATTACATATGATATTTCAATACCATATGTTCTCAATTCTTTGATCAATGTAATTTGAAATCATGGAAACTTCTGCTGATAGATTTTTAAAATATAGATTATTCCAAAATTCAAATAATTGATATAGCAAAACCAAAACAAAAAGCAAAAGAGCAAAGTTTAGTATCAGATTTCTTAGCAAACTCTCCTGGAGTTTGAGTGGCAGAATACTTGTTCGCTTTCATTAAATAAACATACAGAGGTAGTAAGTATACATAGTGCTTGTCTGTTCCTTCACTGTATCCTCATGCCTGCATATATTAGCTGTGTGTATTAAACAGCAGATTTTTCTTCCCAAAAGACACAAAAGATTCCATACCAACAGAACTGAACCAATGGGTGTCGATATGATTTTATTTTAAGCATAAACTTAAGGACAGAGGTGTTTTTTTTTAAAAGAGNTGTTCCTTCACTGTATCCTCATGCCTGCATATATTAGCTGTGTGTATTAAACAGCAGATTTTTCTTCCCAAAAGACACAAAAGATTCCATACCAACAGAACTGAACTAATAGGTGTTGATATGATTTTATGTTAAACAAACTTAAGGACAGAGCTGTTTTTCTAAAGAGAGAGAGAGAGAACGTAACAGAGAGGATCTTCACGACCCTCTCAATAATAAATAAATGAATGCGGGGTGCTTCAGCCTCAAGGAGATATCTCTCTCTCTCTCTCTTTTGAGCAAAAAGATGTCAGACCAACAAGAAGACTTCAGAAAACATTTTAACAGAAATGATTTTCTGATGGAATCTTTATTTATATTTGTATAAAAGTTTCTTAATGCATGACTAGAGCTGACCAAAGATGAATCACAAATAATGCACTTACTTCATTTGAAAATTCTAGCACAGATACATTGTGAGAGCCTGGGGCTTCAGGTACTTAAGTTCCTAACATTACCCCTACCTTTTCGTTTTGTAGCAGATAGCAAGTCGTTAGCATTCTCCAGCTCTTTTTCCAGCTTACTGATCTTTTCTTTCAGTTCTTTTTCCATTGCAGCTTTAGACTCTTCCACTTCAGCCAAATGCTCCTGTGTCGCTTTATTAGCTAAAATTAAATCATAAAAAATGTTCGTATTCTCTTTTCTTTAGAAAGGCCAAAGTTTGCAAAAGCATCTTACATTTTGCTTTACTTTCAGCAGCACAGCAGCACGAAGAGTTTCTCTTTTGCTTAGAAAAGGGCTAAAAATATCAACTCCCCTTTCCTCAATGAAAAGACACTAAAGGAAACTTAGGGGACATCTTTGCAAAATCAGGTCTTTCCACCAAAACTCAAAGTAAAAATCCCCAAGTACATTTGAAGAATCTCTGCCAACCCTGCCAAATAAATTCAAATAGTCACCCAGAGCTTCTGTTATATCTGATGCTTCCTCCACTACCTGCCCCATCCCAATCTAACATTTTCTATTCATAAACACCCCCATAATTACTTTTCAAAATGATAACATCATTTCAAAGGAATGATTCTTCTACATTTATCATTTCTCTCACATAACTTACCTTCACCTGCTTCTTTCAGGAGTTTGTGCAATTCTTCTACTGCTCCTGTCAGTTCGTTACTCTTCGCCTCGGAATCATCAGCAGCACTCTAAATACAGGCATTTTATTTAACGTTTTATTACGCTGTGATAGCCAATATTTTTTTACTAGAAAGCCCAAAGTGAGTTTTAGTATAAAATTCACCAAAACTAGGCAATTGTTTGCACTTTGTTTAATTCTCACTTAGATCCAAACTCCCCACCTGACAGTTAAGAAAAGTGTCAGACATTGATTTGATATGACAAGGCCAATGAACATGTACATTTGTATTCCCTTTAGCTGTTTCACAGTGAGCGCTGTTTTTTTTCTACAGTGCAAAAAATAGTTTGGAGAAAACTGAAATATTCAGTTTTGCTCATTTTTTAGAGAATCCTACAGAAACTCTAATTATTTGCTCCCAGTTACAAGATCTCACAGGTGCAAGACTGTACAGTACCTATTTCTGCAAATCTATGTGAGACAACAAATTAACAAATCAGAGACAACACAAGTAAAGTTGATTGCACTTCTGCTAATTAGTGAAGTTCAAGAAAAGCTCTAGGGGCGGTAGTTTTCAGTCTCAATTCTTTCAATATTTTCTATCAGCAGTTAAAAGCAGACAGTGAACTGTATGCTAGGCAAAGGACAAATCTTTAAGCCCCTTCAAAACAATGCTTGACTGGAGGAACTTCTGCTCACATTTATCCTACAAAACATGAATGCAGAATTAAAAGATTCTACCCCACATGATGGCAGGTGAGTGTAATGTATATTTATAAACTAAAGGATATTCAATCCTTCTCGTTGGCAGATTTGGTCCTAGTAAACTACAGCAAAGGATTTTCACTGCTTGGGCTGACAAAACAATAAGTAACAAGATTTTGTTCTGATTGCACTCATCTTAGGTGACACACGACATTGAATCAGTTATCAGATCACTGACGCTTGCAGTGTTCATTTCAATACCTTGTGTTACCAGTTACCCCTTACAAAGATACAAAAACAAATAAGCTTCACATTCAGATCCTAGAATAATACAACATACACTGACCATTAAACTTACCTTATACAAGTTGGATAATTTAATGTGGGCATTCAGTTCATTGTGGAACCTTTCCTCCATACTAGCTTGCTGTTCTTTTGCCTAGGGAATTAAAGAAGAGGTGGGACAGGAAATATTCAGTTATTTCCATTTCACACCTTTTTTTTTATTATTTGTAGAAGCAACAGAGCAACTGTAATCCTCTCATTCACACATTTCACATTATCTTACCTCCTTCAATTTACTCAAAAGGTCTTCCACACGTTTCTGAAGATTTTCATTTGATTGTTTTAAGCTGTTTACCTGTTCTTCCAGTCTGGAAACCTGTTCAAATAGTAAACAAGAGTAATATGTACAAATTTGTCTACAGAATTCACAGCTTTGAAAAAGACATCCTCACTGTTTTCCACCTTAAAAAACAAACAAACCCAAAACAAAACAAAAATAGCATAAAAGAATACATTTCTCATGTTCTTTGCTCCCATGCATACAGCTAAATTGAACAATAAGATTCCCCAAATAGTTCAAATTATATATATCCAAATAACCGCTCTCACTGGGAGCTCTCAAATGGGAGGAGACCTTTCAAACAGTTGTAAAAACAACCGTTGAGGTACCTAAACAGAAGCTCACTGAAGCTCAGTGTTTTCAAATATGGCCATTGATTTTGCCATGCATTTTTTCTGCAGGAAAATAAAAATAGCATTGTACGTAAAATCTAAAGGTGCTAAACCAGGCTCTGTTGCCCCTTCCCTATTGAGAGGTATTTCTGTATATTTTAACAGCATTTTACCATTATATCCTTGGGTTATCAACGACTCAAAGTTTTCTTGTTTCTAGGTTATAAATTGATATCTCATTTTAATTATATCATATTTATTATGTAAAACTTTTCTGTTTTAGATAATGGTAACTATATGTATTCTTTGCAAATAACAACTAAAAGAAAGCACAACTCCCTAGTATTTGCAAAATACACAGAGATATTTTCCTTTAAATTAAGTGGAACATTATAGCAACGGTATTAATTCACTTAATTATTCAATTAATCATGTGGTATTTTTTCAAATGAAATCGCCTTAACACTCAGGAATTCCATTACCTCCTCTTTCTTGTTCTCCAGATTACATTTAAGCTCCAAGATCTCATTGCCTTTTTCTCTGGCAGTATGTAGAAGTTCATCTGTTTTGGCTTTCAACTCTGTGTTCAGCCAAGTGTTTTGATTCTGCAGTAGATCTTTTTCTTGTTCCAATCTTTTTTCACGATACTAAAAATGAATTTGCACAATTAATTGTATCAATTCCATAGAAAATAATCTAAGTACCATGCTCAGACTAGAAGTGAAACTACTATAGTTTGGAAAAGAGCACCAAATGACAGCTAGTACTCCTTATTACGTTGGTAATACCAAGTTATTTGTCTCAGGCTACAAAAAGCTTCCTGACACAAGATAGTTTCCTCAATACTTTTATTTATTTTTCACAATAGAATGGCACATGAAGATTTTCTTCTAGTCAAAGATTATAAATTAAATGATCAGATCATTACCTTTCTCCTCCCTTTACATTTCTTTATGGAGTTTGCTCTGACAACACAAGTGGTGCACGCTCAGAAATGGAGTTTATTCCTCCTTTCTTCCTGCCTTTGCCAACTTGCAGCCCTTCTTCCTAGTGAGTATTAGCAACTACTATTGCCACTATTGAGGCTTGGGCATGCTTGCCCAAGTTGTGTGCTCTAAATACTAGCTCCAAATACTGCCTATTTATATATTCCTCTGACTTCCAAACACTGCCATCAGTTTTATAGGACGACTTTTTGACATAAATAACAGGAGAACCATTTAAGCAGTTTGACCTACTTTAGAGTTACTAATGACACAATGATGATTACATCATATGTAAATGATTATTCTTGATGGCATCATCATGTTAACAACTACAACGAATATAAAACACTACTCACCTTCACAGAAACGTCCGATGTTTGAAGTTCATCTAACTTCAACTGAAGTTTCACCTTTTCTGTGTTTGCTTCTGTAAGTTTTTCATTTAAGCGTTTAACATCCTCTGAGGAAAGCAGCAGAGATACCAATATAAACAAACCAACAGTAAAACTATAAATTTTCCTAGGAAAAATTATAAATTTACCTATTCACTAGGCTTAACTAATAATGTAAAGAATGAAGGCATATGATGCAAATATTGGCAATTTTTGTATAATTTCCTGTCTGAAAAGCCAAACATTGTTTATGAAAACACTGCATTTTATGACTTGCAGATAACTTTCTATCTATTTCTCTTCCCTAACTAACTACATCCTTTTTCTGTTAGTCCATTATTAGGAGTTGCCTACACAAATCAGATACTCCGTAACAAACCTAGCTCTTCAGGAAAATCTTTTGTTTAATGAAAGGCTGTGAAATTTTTTGTTAATATATTCTTGACCCTACCGTTTAAATGTTCAACTTCCTGAGATCGTCTTTCGCTTGTTCGAACCAAATCTCTCTTCTCAGCTTCCAGTTCTTCTTTTTCTCTACTTAGACGGCTCTGAAAAAATCGCAGAAAACTGCTGAAGGAATGTGATTAGTTCTCTTTGACAGTTTACAGCCATCTTTTACGTGTATCACTACAGAAATGCGTGTTAAAACAACAGCATGCTATCCCAGGCAAATACAGCAGCTGAAAACTGGTTCAACAGTGGCAAACTGAATCAGCCTGAAATACACAGTATAAAAGTGTAGCTGCTTTCACTGTTTCCATTACATTAGAATATACAATTCAAACACACCACTTCCAGTGTCTTCGAGTTTCCCTGTCTAAAGCTTTCAGTGAGTTTAAACTTTCTTTTCACATTCTGAAACTTCAGTTAGATCCCTGTAAGCCTCTCTGGGGAAACATCAGATGCATCTTCTCGTTGTGGACAAATCAGTCTAATAGTATTTTCCCTTCCTGCTCCAGAACTCTGCTGGATTGGTCAGCCAAAGTGACTTTTGGTCCAAACACATGGAAAAATGTGTCAGCGTGTGGGAAAGGACAGCCTAACATTAAATCAGATGCAATTTAAAGCACAGTTTTGATTGTTTAAGGGTCAATTTAAGTAATTTTGGAAACAGTCTACCCAAACTGAAATAACAATATAAGTGTTGCCATAAGTATACCTATAATTCAATCTGTTAAAGGTGAATTTCATGCAGAAATGGGCAATCTTCCTGAACAAACACAACTGGATTTGTACTGATGTAGCTACAATCTAGTCGGAAATTGCTTTTTATTCTTTGGCACAATCTGGTTATCCAGTATTTAAACTTACAGCCTACTTCCTCCAGTACCTGTATGGTTTCGTTTCTATCCTGAGCAGCTTCGAGTTCTTTATTTTTCTCATTCACAGACTTCAACTGGTCATCTATTGAATGAAAAGATATGACAGTGAGATAGCTTCGTTTTAATAACACTCATTCTCCAGATGAAATCAAGTTGTTTCCCTCATCAAGACTGCACAAAACAAAAACCCAATAAATGGATTGGATGGTTTGAGCAGTACTGTAGCAAATTAAAGCTGTCACTGAGAGCAGATGTGCTTATTGTCTTCAAATTAATACATAGCATTCTCTTGCTCTTATTCCAAACAAACACAAGTTCTATGTTTTTTTTTTTTCCATTAAACAGAAATAACCCTATAAATATGGAGTGAAAAAACCCCAAACCTTACTTTATTTGCAGAAATAACAAGCGTTACTCATGAATTGATTTAAAATTCCCACTTCAAGCTTTAAGCACTTCAATATAACATTGCATTACAAAATAAAAAAAACTGTCTGACTTTAAGAAAATGAATTTATACTTACTAAGTTTTTTAAGCTCCTCACGGAGAGTTTGACATTCTTGTGTCTCATTTACAAGCCTCTCCTCACTTTGAGCCAGGCGCTTTTCTACTTCAAAGTATTGTTGTTCTGCAAAACAACACTATGTCAATTCTGCTCAATAAACACCTTCCCTCCTCTCTCATGAGAAACGACAAAGAATTCTACTCATTAGCAACTATGCTGAAGAACAGCACTTATCAAAAAACATAATAGCAATACTATAGTAGGGCTTAAAGAATAAATTCTGTGTTTTTGGAAACCAAAAAGAGGTATTTCTACATTGGATGTACACTACTTAAAATGCTTTGACAAACCTAAGAGACAGGTATTTTTATGAGCGTGTCCTGCAATATAAAAATCTAACCAATTCTTATACTTGATGTTTTTGATTTAGCTTGGGTTAGTTCTATTAGCACAGTCGAATAGTGTGGGCTTGGTTACATCAACCCAACATTTCTCATAAGAGTATTTCCATTCAGATATAGCCAGGACCAAGTAAGCCTAGGTGCTGTGAGATAAAACCCAGAAAACATTTAATAAACGCTTCTGAAGCAGGACTCAAACATTTTGATAAATCATAAAGAAGGAGTAACTGTGTTATGGAGCTGAACTGTAAAACGTTTGGTCAAAGTGGGACCTAAGTTGCGTATGAGGCACAAGGGGCTTCTGAAAAAGCACTGGGAAATTTCCACGTATTTCCACGCTTTTTAATAGCACCTCCAAGCACCGCTCGCCCTTGAGAAGCGGGCCAGCAAAAGAGGGATCTGATGAATTCCACAAACCCCGGCGCAAACCGAGGCCCCCCGCGGGCTCTCTCCGCGATCGCCCGGCTCGGTGCGGCGCGGCGGCCCGCCACTCACCGCTGTCCACCTTGAAGCGCTCGTGGCGGGCGCGGAGCCCGTCGATCTCGCTCTGCTGGTCGGCCAGGAAGCGCTCGAGCTTGGCCTGCACGGCGCGGGGCAGCTTGCCCAGCTCGCCGCGCTCCAGCACCTGCTGCAGCACCGCCGCCATCTCGGAGGCCGCCGCCGCCGCCGCGCCTGCCTGCCTGCCCGCCGCGCAGCGCGCATGCGCCGCCCCGCCGCATGCGCAAGCCGCGGCCCTGCCTCTGGGGGCCTTATGGGCCACGTAGTTCGCCGTGCGGCGGGATGGGCCTTTCCGTTTCCCGTAGGACCGCTCTTTCCGCCATGTTGAGTGTGGCTTTGGGTGCTTGCTGACGTGCCGGAGGGCGCTCAAGCGCGAGAAAGGCGCCCCAGGGGCTTCCTGGCAGAGCTCGTTGCTTTTCTAAGGTGCTTTGTGCGCCGGGGAGCCGCGCTGGAGGAGAGCCCGCGTTTCCGCCACACTCAGCGTGGCGGCGCTGGCGTGACGCTTCCCCGCGCGCCCTTTTCCCGCGCTCGCGGCGCCGTTAGGGGGGGCGGCGGGAGCTGCGCGCGCTGGTGACGTGGCGCCGGCACCGCCCCGCGCGCGGCCGTCCCAGAAAATGAGGAGCCGCTGAGGGCTGAGGGCTGAGGGGAGGCAGCCCTCGGCCTGCCCGTTCCGCCCGTTAATCCTTGCTGAGGCCTTAAGTCAAGCGCGGGGAAGCGCTTTCGGGGAGGGGGCCGGCGGCTTCCCCGCGTTGCGGCCGCGCGGCGCCTGCAGGGAGCCCCGTCTGTGCAGGGGCGAGCGCGGAGGGGATAGCGAGGCTGTCGGGGAGGAAGCCCAGTGCAGAGATGAACGGGTTACTTACCGGCTGCTGATGTAAGGTGATGTGGCAAAAAAATCTTACTTGGAAGTGTTTTTCTTGGCCTTGCCCTGTTTGACCTAATGTTTCCTTTTGGTGACAGCTGTTCCGTCTTTTTTTTTTTTTTTCTCTCCAAATACAGCTAAAAATGATTTTTTTCCCTGTACTATGGACTAGACTTATTTTCANTTTTTTTTTTTTTTTTTTTCTCCAAATCCAGATAAAAGTGATTTTTTTTTCCTGTACTATGGACTAGACTTATTTTCGTTTCTATAAAAGCCCTGGAGGTTTTTAATCTTCCTAGTTAAATGTTTAATAGCAGTTAAAAGCATATGCGTAGCTGCTTTTTCTGGGACTTTAATTTTTTCGGATAGTCAAGGTAGGATATGTGTGTTCTTTAACTTAGTAAACTTTTTTGCTTTGTAGGTTGAGACCTCATCCTCACCAGGTTTTGCAGTCTCTACACCTGCAGTAATGGGTAGAAGTTACATTGTAGAGGAGACGGTTGGGCAGTATCTCTCAGACCTCAGTGCAAAACTAAAGCCTTATGTCACAGGCGTGCTAATAGGACAGGTGAGTTTGTGTTGCAAAGAATTCTATTCCATCCTCTAGTAAGAAACAGCTCCACTGGCTTTTATCATTTGAGTTCAAGACTGTTGGCATCCCACGGAACTTGTATAAAACAGGAGAAGAGTACTCTAATTGGGGAGGACTTCTGCAAAGTAGAACTTCATTATTAGAA
This sequence comes from Crypturellus undulatus, assembly GCA_013389825.1. Classification (NCBI taxonomy): domain Eukaryota; kingdom Metazoa; phylum Chordata; class Aves; order Tinamiformes; family Tinamidae; genus Crypturellus; species Crypturellus undulatus. Next base: position 25,658 of record VWPW01032646.1, on the reverse strand, counting down.
ATCCTTCTAAAGTTCTTGCTTTTAAAAGTACATGATAAAAGAAGTTGAAAGGAACATTTCAGAGATTCACCTTTCCATTTAACTACTTTAAGGCAAAGAAAGGGAGGCGTTTTTGGTCTTTAAGGCAAAAGAAATAAGAGCTTATCGTTATATTCTATTATAGAGTTTAACTATGTATTCTGTAAAACAGCCCTTACAGTTACTCTATTTTATGTAGTATTCTTAAATACGATATTAACTTTCTATTATTTTTGTTTATATTGCTGTCTTCTATAGTGTTCCTCTCAAAGAGATTATGTAATTCGGGCTGTTCGAACGCCTCCGAAGGAAGAGCAAAATGAAAACAACATAAATCCTTCGAAGCTGGCATCCATTGATGAGGAGTGGGTAACTGCACATGCCAGCCAGGTATTGCAGTATGAGCTAATAAAGGAGGTGGGAAGGAAGAAAAATAAATGAGAGATACAGTAGTGAAATATTCTACTCTCCTATTTCAGAGGAAAGTACCGGTGGAAAACACTTGTACCTATTTCATTTGTTCTATGTGCATGATTCTCTTATTGGAAAGTCATGGAATATCAATTGATAAAGTGAATTCTGTGATTTCTACTGAAGTATGTGCATTTCTATTTTCAAGGTTTCTAGAATGCTTCCTGGAGGCTTGTTAGTTCTTGGTGTGTTTATTATTGCAACTCCAGAACTGGCAAAAGACAGTCAAAATGCTTTGCGCAAGGTAAAAATGCTTTCTGGTGTAAAGAAATGTTTTCTATTTAACTGCATGATTTTCTATCATTGTTGTCTTCTTGTCTTTATATATTGCTTTGGATTTAGAATTAAAACAACAGAAAGGTTCTGGCATGATTTCTATCATTCTGTTGCACATTGAAACTTCAGTAATTGCTATTTTTTGGGACTGTACCACAGCCTGGATTAGCACAATTTCTGTTTCTGTGGTGTTTGCTTTTGCAGTAGTATTTCCTTGAGGATATGCCTTTAATGCTGTTTATACTAAGCCTTGAGGTAGAATTGTTAATAATAGCTGAAGCATGATTGCTTTTTGATTGACTGAATTGTTTAGACTAGTGATTTTAGAATAACAAGAGATCTTTGTTTTCTTGACTGTACTCTAGAATATTATTGACCTTAGACGCTTATATGTAAAAAGTATTTTGAGCATTCCACTGTTTGATAAGGTTAAAATGCATTTTTGTATTGTGGAATCTACCATGTGGTAGCTTTTTTGGTTTCTGTTCTGTTTATATAGGTTCATTTTATCTATTTTATGAGCTAAGCACAGTAACTAATTTTAACATGCAAACTCTTTAAAGCCCTAGGCCCAGGATTCAATTTCAGCTCTAAAATATGTTTCTAGTGCAGTATAATCAAGTCTCAATTCTGACTGTAGAAACCAGTAGCCAACAACAGCAAATGAGCAGTGTCCAGGTCATCAGCAGTTGCACAGTGTGAATTTGTTCCTGTTTTTCTGAACTCTTCTTTTCACACCTGTCTTTCCTGAGTTTTAAGCATAAGATTGAAATGTTTCACAAAGTAAGAAACCTCACTTGAAATGTACAAGGTGAATATTTCTTTTGCTTCAGTTTACAAGGAAACTGAATTAAGGTTGCACAGGCAACTTTACATTAGAGTGCTTGCCTTGGAATATATGTTAAGAGTTCCTTTAATTGGCTTTTTAAGGTATAAGCTGTATTACTAGTTAATCATTCAGCTTTAGAACTTCAGTGCAAGGAGGAGTTATAACACAGTTCTTGTATGGAGTATTCCATAATATTTTTTTTCATCTTTAGCTCATCTTCTCAGTGGAAAAGTCTGTGATGAAAAGGCGACTCTGGAAACCTGGTGAGGATGAGGTCTCAGACAGAGCAGCTCTTCAAGTTTGTTCTACTACAAAGAAGTATCCTTTTTTTCAAGAAAAAAATGACTGTTTTGAGCTGCTATCCCCCTCTAGTTTCTGTAGTTCTTTTTGAAGAGAAGACTGTGTTAGAATTGAATTTTCTGTGGATGAAAATGAATGGCTGTGCCACATTTGGCAGTAACTGCTGGATGTAGAAGGTGTTGGATGGAAATGTATATAAACAGTCTTTTGTTAACAAAAGGCAGATTTAGTCTTCCTTTCCTCTGGAATACAAACTGAAGTTTTGGGGTGGTGGATAAAGTGGGGAGGAGGAAGTTGTTTGAGTTCAGATAGGCATAGATCAGTAAATTGGAGTCGGAGTTTTTTGTTTAGGTATAAATAGACCATTGGCCTTATTCCTCCACAACTTGCATATGTTTTTACTGTTAGGATTGAGTGTGGTAACTTTTCACTATGTTTTATGTGGTCATTTTGATTTGGCTAGAAAATAAGGAAAATATCTAAAATATTGAATAACTTCTTGAGCTTGCAGGTAGTTGTGATAGCCATGGAATTGGGGAAGTTGCAGACATGTGAGATGTGTGCTAGTGTGGACAGAAAAATCTGCCCTCTGAGGATGGGATAATCCAAGGAAAAAAAAGTAAGGTTTTTCTTAGAAGGGTGAGAGAAATTGGGACATGCACATGAGTGCAATGGTGGTTCTTCCTGTGCATATCTATTGATCTTAATGTATGCGTAGAAGATGAGATATCATCAGGATGATAGTTGGAGTTTACAGCCAAATATTTTCCCATTATTTTACACTTAATGAAAGGTGAGAACTTTCTTCAGCGCTTAAGTTAGCTCAAAAGTAGTTAATATAAGGGAAAAGATAATTACAAAAATTCTTATTTGTTTTTTTTTGCTTTTCATCAAATCTTTTTCTTTAAGTACCAAAGAATAGTTTGCCGAACCTATGATGTACAAGATCCAAAGGTGAGCTTGTGCTGCCTGTCTTGTGCAGCTTTTAATGCATTGCAAGGAATGATTCAAACATCTCTGTGAAAATGTGATATATTGGAACACTTTATTGCTTATTCCTACTTTTAGAGTTCAGCTAAACCAGCAGATTGGAAATACCAGAGTGCTGTGTCTGCTTGCTGGCTAACTTTGGATTGCACAGTGAATGTTAATATTCACATTCCACTTCTTGCTACTTCACCTAACCATGACTTGGAGAAGAATACCAAGGTAACTGACTAGCTGCAACAGTATTAATCTTGTGCTTATTCTCTGTGCTTCTTTTTTTTTCTGTTGAAACTTAATCAAAAGCTAATTTGAGTATAAAATACGACTACAGGAGTAGGACAGGAGTAGGGAGTTTGACAGCTGTTGTTCTTATAGGTGTGTTTGAAGTTAGTGAAACATGGTATGTATTTAAAACTATTGAGAGCTTTTCTTCTGTTGTGCTCAATGCTGAGAGTTTCCTTTGTTCCAAAGAATTAATATTTGTCATGGTGCTACAGTTGTGAGACTCTGTTTCATCTTGGAGAAACTCATGTCAAGTTACAACAAGGGTATAGAAAGTTTTAATATAAATTAGCATCATGAACCCCATGTGTCAGTTATTGTCCCGTGCAGATTTTTCACATGCTTTTAAAGTCTGTTGAAGTAATTATTAAAATGTGTTAAATGTACTTCTATAGTTTTCAGTCTGATATTGTTTATTCTCTCCAGTGAAATTATTTTTTTTCCTTTTTAATGATTTTTTTTTTTTTTTTTTTTAATTTTAAAGAATGGCTTAAATCGATGGTCAAAACAGATAGAGGACAGTGTGTTTCTGATCAATGGACAAGTCAAAGATAATGATACAGAACTTCTGGAAGGTCTGGTGAGTAATATGGGTGGTTTAGAATCTCCAGCCTGATAAGAGGCACTGAAGGTCTCTTGTACAATATTTGTTGATCTAATTGGCTCTATGAAGTGTGCTTCACTGAAGACCACAAATCAGGATTAAATCTTGTTTGACTGCTGCATTAATCTCTATTGTTAGTGTTACTCCTTATTCTCATGGGTGCCTTCCATATGCCATTTTTCTCCCTTAAAAACTAGAACTTAGGACACATTTTAAACCATAGGGAGAGTGATTGTAAAATCTTGACATGATGGATTTGGACAGGTTTTCATCTTTCGTATGTCACTTTTTCTCTTAGAAAAAGTTAAGAGGAAGTACTCAGTCCAGCACTCAGTTCTCTGATGTCAAAGTTCTTACGCAACTGGTAAGTATTTTGTTGTTTTTGACTTGTGACCTCTATGTTACCTGTTTAGAATAAAAAAATAAGAGAATGTTTGAAGTACTGTCTAGAAATCAAATTTACTTTATTCTAAGATTTTCTTCCTGGATATTGACTGTGAAACTGACTGGACAGTTCCATGTGTTTCCTATCTGCATGTTCTTGTGTTAGAGTAGATTTAACTACTTAATTTGATTGCAGGGCACTGACCCTACCTGGGTATGTTGGTTTCAGTCAATCATGATGAAGTTCATGAAGCCTGTGCCTTGATGTGTCATGGCTGGGTATGGACACTTACCTGGATACTTTCATTAGAAGCTCAATCACTGGTTTGGGGACTAACATACAGGTCCTGTAGGCTGAATCATAATCCAGAGCTTTCAGGTCTGTATCAGGAGTTTCATCTTTAATAGCAAGAGAGGTTATAGAGAGTCAGTCCCTGAATTAGGTGCTGCAGCCTAGGTCCCAAATTCAAAATGTATGTGGTTTCTAGGCTTTCTATACAACATGGGTCATCCTAGTTATAGGTTGTTCCTGGAATCTCCACATTTTTATTGAATAACAACTTGTATCTTTCAGAAATACCTAAAAAGCCTTTAAACCTTGAGGAGCAGGTCATTGCTTCTATTATACTTTTCCAATAGTTAATTGCCTCACAGGAAAGGAAAGTAGTTAAGTAGTTTGTGTTTTATGCAGAAGTTGTCCCTGTTTTCCTTCTGTTTTAAAATGATATAAAGCAGTAGTTCTCTTTGGCCTTAAAAACAAGGGTGTTTTCATGTTGACCATTAAAAATACCCTTTTCATATGAGAATCCTGGTGAGGTTTGTTAATCTCTTGTCCTCTTTGCTGCAGAAAAATCCCTACATTTTGAGATTTTCTAGAATACTACATGCAGTGCACTAATCATTTGGGTAATTAGTGCTTAATATGGCCCAATTTAGAATTTGTTGGTGACTGGATGACTTTCAAAACATTCTGAGCTTATGCATTATACACTAAATATATGAACTTCCAAGACTTTAATGGATACCGTATAGTGATACTGGTACTGGCAGCTAGTCACTGAAGAATTTTGCAAGTTCTACAGATGGAAATATTTAAATCATAGGAATGGAGTGTCTGGAAAATGTGGTTTATATAATAAGACATCTTCCATTTTAACAAAGCTGAAAAATCAGAGGTGTATGTATATGAGGTTTACATGTAAACATCTTAAGATACACTATAGTTTTTCATACTTTTTAGCCATGCTGTGAGCACCTAGGTAACAAGATAAACTGAAACATGCCTGTCTTTCAGTCCCAGGGTTCAAGCCATAGATCAACAGCTACAGTCCAGGTCTGCAGTGGTTCCATTAATCTCAAAGGTGCTGTAAAATGCAGAGCCTACATCCATAACAACAAGCCAAAAGTTAAAGAGGCTGTTCAGGTAAAGAAAAAGTTCTCCCTGGAGACTTGGAGACATTTCTGAAAACAAAGTTGTCAGGCTAGTTTTGCTTTGTCAGAATGACATGATATAACAGGAGTCAAAATTATTTCAGCCTTGAACATATGGCTTGTTTTAGAATTCACTTTTGTGCGTCTTCTCTTCATTTTTTCCGTTTCTAGCAGATACTGTCTTCTACCATTAAGGTTATTATCTGTTGAAAATTGATACAACTGTCAAAGTTATGAGGATGTTACAAATCATCCTAAAACTAAGAAAATCCTGCAAACCATGCTTTTGTACATGAGGCAGTTTTAAGTGATTTTGTAGCTTACTGAGTCAGTACTTTGCAAATTTTCCTATTATAATGTCCAGATGTTGTCAGTTGCTACTCTAACAATAGTAAACATTTCCTCTTTTTTGTTGTTGTTCTTGTTCTTTAGTCCTTTTGATGCTAGTTTTTGTCTCTCTTGTTTGAATTCTTTTTGTTTCTTTTTTTCTGAATATCTTTTGAAAATGGGTTTAGTCTATTAAGGATTACTTTGGTTCTTTTAAGAATCAAAAGGATTTTGGATGGTTTTTACTTATATTCTTGCTTTGTCTTTGCAGGCTTTGAAGAGAGACATAATAAACACACTAAGTGATCGTTGTGAAATACTGTTTGAAGATCTCATTATAAATGAAGGACTTAACAAAAAAAGTAGGAACTTGAAAAGAAAGCAAGTTATTATATATGCAGTACATTTTGGTTCTTTCAGGAAATTTTGCTAGCATACTGAAATCTAGTATACTGAACCTTTTTGGTTGTGCCAAATCTAGTCAAGTTCAGATATGTTCCTTGGTATCATAGTTTTCAAACTATGCAAACTTTTGTTCAAAATTCTGACCACAAAGTATGCTTTTACCTTATTTCTCACTGACTGTGGCTTTTTTGTAATTAAAATCTTGTTGCTGAATTTCTACCTGTAACTTATGTTTACAAAAAAAAAAAATCAATTAAGGGAGTGCTTGAACTTAGAAAATATAAGAATCAGTTGAACAGGTGATTTGAATAGTCAGCTGTATTGTGAATGCTAGTTTACAAACTCTGAAATGTAATAATTCATCTCTTATATACAATGCTGTATTTAATGACTGACATGAACAGGTATTCAAAATATGTTTTTCTAACCAGCTGTACAAATATTTAATCTGTTGTCTCTGTTTTCTCTTAATGTCATCGCATTGCATTTTACATGTCTGGTGTTATTTAAATAGATCATACATTTTCAGCATCATGAATTGCTGGATTGCATTAGCTTGGGTTTAAGAACACCATACAAAGGCTATGATGCAATGCAAATTGATTTTATGAAAATAAAACTTCTTATCTTGACCATATTAAACTTAAGGGAAATATAACTATAACTAGTTAAATGAAAAGTCAGTTTGCCTTCTGTAAGGAAAGCTTTTGGAAAGGTGGTTCTTTTGTGATGGTTTTGGTAAAAATAGAAAAGAAAAGAAATGGAAGCTGGGTGATTGTGTAAGGACAGTGGTTTGTCTGCAGGATAATAATTTGCTTTAGGATAACACATATTTTAATGATGTTAATATACAGTGTAATACTAAATAACTTCTAAATAACTGCTTTTAGCTGACTTGCTCCAGCTCCATCCAGTTGTGATCTTGGTATTTTCAATGGCCTGCAATTTTTATTTTCCTCTTTAGGTGGCACTCATAGTCCATAATCCGAAGTGTGGCATAAAACAGCCCACTGACTGTAGTCCTCTCTGGTGCTGAAATAATGGGTCTTAGTGTGCACCCTTATCTGCAGTTTTTGCTAGTCATTCTAAATATGATAAAAGATATGTTTAGCATTTCATGGACTGTTTTGGAGGTCTGCTATCTATTTCTACAGAGAGTAATGTAAAAGCATAAATCAGTATAATGGCAGCCAAAATTTCATGAAATGGTAACAAGTAAACAAGCCATGTTTATTAATATAATTGTTTATTACATGGAAAGCCTTGAGCAGTTCTCTTGGAATAATTTTGTCTGATGGCAGAGATTAATGAGGAATCTTCCTGTAATTAGCAAGGACTCTATTTAGATTGTATTTTTCCTTCCACTTCCAGATTTTGAGAGGGAATATCGTGTTTTACCTCAGAGACTATTTGTCCCTGTTGCTGGATCCAGTGTGATGCTCAGTGATTATAAGTTTCGTGATGAGGCTGCTGGAGAAATTCAGGAACGTTTTGTTGAGATGCTGGATCAAGCTGTGCAAGCTGAAGATATCCATATAGCAGAGGAAGCCAGCACAGGTAAATACAGTATCTTGAGAGCCAGATTCACCTGCATCACAAATTATGCAAATGTTGACCAAAGGTGTAACTTAAGTTTATCCAAATAGGGAATGTTATGTTTAAATTTAGTATTTCTTTTTTGGGACTTGATTATGCTAATCAAAGCACACTTTAAATGTTTGTGAAAAATCATTAGGACTCTCACAGTTCCTGTGGTTGGTTGTGCCAGAAGTCACTCAAATATTTTGCTCATTCATTGATTGCATTGTCTATGCAACCATGGTTGCAGCTTGAGCTGCAGGGCGTGTAAATATATAATTAAACAAAGTTCGTTTACTTTGTGAATTATAAATGATCTTACCTTGCAAACAAATTGTAATAACCCTATAAAGCTTTATATATCGGTTACTTTCAGTAATTCAAGTTTGCTAGCTCAACAGTTGAGTAGTTCTAATATTTTTAAGTTGCCACAGTAAGCTGAATGTTTCAGTCAAGTCTACTAATATTCTAGGAAATATATTTTTAAAAATTGTTAGTAAGAAATAAATGTGTTCTCCAGGAAGTCAGGTAAAAGCTGGCTCTTCTCCCCTCCCCCCGACCTGAGCCCAAAGTACCCTTCCTTGTTCCAAGTGGTTTTTGTTTGAATCTGTACGTCAAATACAGTGCACAGAAGTGAAGTGTGGTGTTCATGGAAAATGGAAAGAAAACTGAAGGCTTTTCATTTTCTAGTGAATTTTTTTATGATCTGATTTTGAGACTGTTTAGATTCCTTTTAATTCATTTTCATAAACGAGTTATTGTTTTTTGAATGATCTGGCTTATGTTTTTTTTATACAGGTTTGACCTCAATATAGGAGTCAAATCTGTAACTGAAATATGTTTTGTAATACTTCCTATGGTCTTCTGCAGTTGAGGTTTTCTTTTTTTTCCAATCGGTGTGACTGTGATTTGAAGGCTACAGTTTTATATCCTGAGTGGAAAAAAAAAAAAAAAAAATTCTCAGATATGTAAGAACAATAAACACTACTTGAGGTCGGAACTCAGGTAGGGAAGTTCTTGCTGGGGACTTGCTGTACAAGATAGACTGACTAATAATGTCAGTTAATAATGTTAACCCTCTTGTTTACTTGTTAAGTTTCTTAGTTGGTCAGTTTCAGAGCTAGCCATAATTTTATTGGTTAGACATAAGAATTTGTTCTCTAATTTAAGGATAACTTTAATATTCTTAAGGCTTAGTATTACTATGATTTAAGGAATTAGTACCACATAGGGAAGTAAATTAATATTGTTGTAGCACTGAAGATACACCTGGTGAGAAGTGATGCAGTCGACAGCTTTGTAGCTTATGTAAATATGAATAACCTTGGGTAGGAGGAGAGCATGATGCAGACTAACAGTAACTCATCAGAAAGATTTGATGCCACTAGCACGTGTGGAATGAGCTCCAGGTAGCTCACAACTTGCAGTTCTTGTAACTTACTGCCCATAAAACTAGGTATGGAGGAGTTATTTTAAGCTTTTTATCTAAAGTAAATGCCTAAAAGAGGAAAGGTAAAAATATACTAAGAGGATTTCAGCAGTGGGGGGGCGGGTAAAAGTGCCTGGCTTTGCACCAAGAGGTTTCTCCCTGGAATGGATTCTAACAATGATGCTACTAACATGTTTTTAACATGTTACTAACATGCTATCTACTCAGAGCTATTTGCTTCTGGTATTTTTTTCTTATGGAGTTATTAAACTTGTGACTTAATGTGCTTCTTTAATGCTGAGAGGTTGTTCTAAAAATTAGGCTCTTTAACTGTGTAGAATGTGTTCTGCTCTCTAAAGAAAGGTTTAATTTAGTGGTTTGGATTTATTGATATGAAATATCTGAGCATCGCTAGAACCATGATTGTATAGCTTAAGAGTAGTTTGGTACTTCACGTAAAGGCATCATTCTAATGAGTATCATCTGTTTCTGAAATCTTAGAAGTATCTTTAATAATATTTAATATTCAATAATGGTTTAAAAATGAATTTTGGGTGTCTGTCCTTGAAAGAAGTGTGGAAAATACTATAAATATGAAATTCTCGGTTATAAAAAAAACTGTTGAAAATTCAAAAATTGGAGCAGTCTTTTTCCAATAGTGTCATTTTGATAATGCTCTTCAAGCACTTGAAAAATTGAATGGAACAGATTTTTTTTTTTTTTTTTTTTTAAGCAGCTTCTAGTCAAAACACGTGAACACGTGAAACTAAGTGTTCTTTTTCTGTTTTGGTTAGGATATGCTGCTGCTATCTTCTTACTCTCATAATTCCTTTTTCAGCTTTTCATTGAGGTCACTGTTGGGTCATGCTTAAAAGCATTCGTGGGAAAATAAAGTAAAAACTGACGTGTTATGATTGAAAGATATAAATAACTCTGAGTGGAGTTTCAAGCTATTTAGTGCTTTAGTTCAGGCAATTGAAAGCTCTGGATTTATGATTGGATTTGCTAAATCCCTGTTCCTCCTTGGATGGGGGTGGGCCTGAAATACACTGAGTAGATAAGCATAAATCAGATTTCAGTAGTGGTAATCTCTTGCCCATCTTTGTTAGCAAATTTAAGAATTAATGAAGCAGTAAGGATTGATATAATTCACAGTAGAAAGTGTCTGGTTTTAAAACTTGTCTGGTTATTTATTCTGAAGTAGTGCTAAATATAGGTCTTTTGTAACATAATGGTGTATGTGTCTTTTGGTATCTCTGTTTTGGTTGGGTTGGGGGAGGGAAAGGTTTTGCTTTTTGAAAACAACTGAACATGGTTGCCTTGGCACATAGCTTTGCATTTTGCCTCATGAGAAGTACAACTCTTACTCAAAGTTTCAATACTATACAAGGCTATGACACAAACTGCTCTACTTCCACCTCAAAACTAAAGTAGGACGAAACTGGCTCGGGTTGGTCTTCAGAACTGACATAAGAAATGCCGTCAACATTTCTAAGAGAAGGATTCTATTCTAGGGAATTGAAAACTTTAATTAGTAACTCTGTGTACTATTTTCCAGTTGCGTATTTCAGCTTTTAGCCAGGTAAGGGTGTGGTTCGTTATTTTTGTTTGAAAAAAGAAAACAGGTTTATTGTGAACATGCAAGCCTTGGAAGTATGAGAATATTTCTCTTGAAAAACAAAAACACCCCTTATATTTACTCTTTAGTTCCTCATTTTTATTTTGCCTGTGCGTGCAATCTTATGGAAGATCTCAAGCTCTGTTCTTACTCTCCCAAAATTTCAATTTGGACAGTTGAGTTTTTAGACTATGGAAATTCTTAAAGCCTGCCATACACATGACTAATTTAAGATGACAGGTACCACCTCTCTGATCATAGCTCTAGATTATATATTCTCCCAATGGCTCATAATATGATAGAGAAAGTACTTGTGTGAATCATTTTCATATGAATCATGAGGAATATACCTTGTATTACTCAGCTATATAATTTGTAATCTCTAGGTGGCTGACAACCCCACATGTTTATCAAATTGATTTTTCCAGGGACTTTTACATCTTTAGATATGGTACTGCCGTGGGTGTTGTCTTCCTCTTCTGAACTGGAAGAGTCTGGCAAGTCAGTTTTGCATGCCTCTGCATATCCATTTAGTTCTTTCCAAGGAAATGCATCCCTTGGTGCAATAACCCACTTAATTTCACTTCTTTCTTCTCCAGAAGCTGCCATAGAAATGACTTGGTGGTAAACAGAACTTCTGAGAGGTGAAGCTATAACAGGCTGCTCTAGGAACAGCAATGGAAATCTAAGACCTTTGGCCTTCCACCACCAAGTGGCCTCACCACTAAACTACATAATCCAAAGTATGCTTGCTCTGTGAGGAGCAAATGAGAACAAATTCAGCTAGAGGATTTAAGAATAATCCCCTTTTCTCTCTCTGCTGCCCCCTCCAACAACCTGAATATAGCCAAGTGATTAGAGAGATCTTCAGAAAGGCAGCAGATACAGGTTTCAATCCCATCAGCCTAGGAACGGTGAAGCTCCCTTACATCCTGGTGGAGTGTTCTAAGAATTTAGTAGTCATTGCAAAAGGAGAATAGAGCCTCTATTCCTGTCTTGAAAGTGTATTTATAAGGGATCTTAAAAAAGCACTTGTGATGTCAAGGTAGGGAGATGGGGCTGGACTTGGTCCTTCGGTGGCAGTGATATTTCCATGTAGCTTGCACCCTGGATATATTTGGCTTTGGAAATAAAACTTCAGTCTTGGAAGTTACTTAATAGTTAATTTTGGTTCCACTTCTGAAGTGTCTGAGTCTGCCCAGGTTACATGAAGAGCATTGGCTATGTAACTAGGGACAGGGTGTAGAGAAATGAGTTGGAAAGTGGAACTTTTCTTGCTGAATGTGTGTATTTTTTTTTCTTGTTTTGTGGAATAAGTTTGTACCACGCTGTTGCTGCTGTGCCATTGCTTCTGTGAATACATCTTTCTGCCATATAGATGCTTTATAAAGTTCATGAGAATTTCATCTTCTTTTGCATGACTTCAACTGTAAAATGCAAATGTTAGCTTTTCACCCAGTGTTTGTTCACTTGATCTCCATGCAGTTGATATTTGTCCGGTTACTGACAACAAGGATGACATACAACAGAAACAACTGACAAAAGCAACACTGCTGTTGAAACTTCAACAAAATATGGGTATGTTACCTTCCTGATTCTGCTATGGCAATCCAGGAATTACAATGTGTTTTTCAGTACCGTTCATTACCACAGCCTTTTTATGGGGTTAACGAAAAATCTTAAGCTTTGCTGCTCCTGACTTCATGCAATAGCTTTTTCTAGAATGTGTCCCTGCTTGAGTTACACGGACAGAGTGTTTCTTGAAAAACAAGAACCACGGCCTGCAGGTTTGACAAAACCACCTTATATAGCTTGCTTGCCTTTGAGGAACCACCAGCTCTGTTGCCCTGCACATGGAAAGGGAGCATAATGGAACTGCTCTGACGAACAGGCATCCTTAAACAGATTAGGGAGTCATTAGCTTCTTCTAAAGCTTCCATGCATATAGGCTTGAGTATTGGCCTCAGTAATTTAGGGAGGAGCAGTGGCAAAACTTTCCTCTCAAATACAGCTTCTTGATGCTGACTGGTTACAGGGTCTTATGCCCTTCTCTGCATTGGCGCAGTTCTCTGAGCCTTGGCTGTCTTGTTCAAATACAGTATCAAGAATGTACTTTTAGTTTTAGTGTATTGAACAAAACAGTAACATTTTGTCTTCTGATTATTCTTAAAAGCAGAACACAGTGACTAGAAATGAATGATAATTAATATGAGTGTTTTGGATGTATCAGAATTTTTCCTTCAATCATCAATCTATTTTTTTCTTTTTCCCCAATATCTTTTGCTCAATATCATCAGCAACACTCTTGTTAATAGAAAAATGGGTGTTAAGCTATGAAGATTAATTAAGAGGCCTAAGAAGTAGGTATAGTACAACCTAAAAACCCATCAGTCTTGTTTCTGTTTGAAGCTGATTAGTTACTTCTGCTGGTCTTGCCTTCTGGAATTAAGCACGAGTGTGGAGTCAGTGCTCTTACTTTGTGGGCCACGACACTGCCGAGTTGTTCCTGAAGAATGCAGTCAGCTGGACGTTGGAAGAATCATGCTCCCATTGGGAGGCTCTTGTGGGCCTTATATAATGCAATTATCCTGCATCATAGTTTTAGGTTTAGGCTTAGCAGTGGTGCACAGCTTTTTTTGGGCTGTCTCTTATTGTTTCTATTGCTGCATTTCATTGACCCTGCCCTCCACACCCTAGCCATGGATGACTGTGCTGCCCTTGCCACTCACTGAATGCATTTCCTTTGTCATTTCTAGGTGTGGTAATAGCAGCTGCAGTTGCAGTCTTTGCATCAGTCCTCTCTTTTAACTACTTCAGTGACTAAACTCAAGCAAAAGGAGCCTCATGGAAACATTGACCAGTAATCACGCTTATACAAGATGGAAACATCTGGGTTTAATGTCCTAGTAACTAAGAATTGATGCCTAAATATCACCGGTTAGATGTGCAATATAAATTATAATGATACATGCAGTTACCTTGTCCTAGCATGCAGTTGTGGTAGGTGAATCAGGTTTATAAGAAACTAACTCTTCTCATTTGTGCAAATGGTGGTAAAATAGTATCATATTCTAGTTGGATCCCACAAATCAAGATGGAACTTTCATTTTCTTACTACACAGTAAAATAATGTAATATTCTACTACTGTTTTTCATGGTATTGCTAAAACTAGTAGTAGCAGAGCTACCTAATGTGACAGTTCCCTTGCTTCAGGGATTTCCTTGCTAAATTGTTAATTTAGCTAGCAAAAATCTCTTCTCATTGAAGTTAATTGAGGAAAAATGGATCTCAGATTGCTTAAGCTAGTATTGTTTAACTGATGCAATAAGGATACAAATTTCTAGCAGCTTCAGTTTTCTCCTAGAATAATTCAAACTGTAAAAACCTTACTTTTAAGACCTAGCAAACCCAGAAATCAGTGATGTGTTAACTTTCTTCAGATTAACTTTCATAAAAATTTCTCTGTCCACCTCCTGATTCAATCATCATCTTTCTCTTAGGATATTAAGTATTTGAGCACTTCTAATAAATTATTTAGCATTACTGCAAGTCTTCAGAACTGTTAATCAGAATATTTAGCCAGGGAATCAGAGATAACCTTGTCCCTTTGCAGTGAAGAGAGGAAGGAGGGAAGTGTTCTGATAAGTTAACAAAGATATTTTGTGTATGAAATGAGCTGTTTGGATCTGTATTATAATAGATTATAATTCCAGATTCTAGGATTTTTGGTTGTAAAGACACCGGAACACTCAAAATACCAACCCTTAGGTTCTACAGCATAATCAAGTATGTATTGGAATGCTTCTAATAAAAGACAACTCAAGAGAAAGATGTCTTTTAAATACTGCTGTTGTCTGTGTATTCTTTTTCACCCACTTTGTCAACCCTGCTTTTGGTACTGTGATTATTTTGGCACAGTGATCATTTGTACTGTTGCTCAAGCAGAGCTCTCAGGAAAAGGAAGGCTACAATAGAGATGCTGTTTTCAGGTAAGTCCTTCAGCTGCTGCATTTTCTAGATGCATGTTGTTTTCCATGCAAATGGATAGAATGAATAGACAAAATGGTATTATGCAAAAGCAGTTGGCTTGAGCGATTTGAGTGCTATCCAGAAAATAAATGAATTTCATAATATACTTCAAAGTCCACTTGGTTTAAACCTTACTCCAGTGTAGTCTCCATTAGATGGGAGGAATGATGGAGGTGGTGGGAAGTAATTGAAAGAAGTAAAAGTTCAGTCCTCTGCCTTATTCTTTTGAATGTGTGCATCTATTTGCATTTTTACTAACCTGTTCTCAAGAGAACCTGGTTATTGGCCTTGTTTTCCTCTGTTGAGGAAGGGTTTTTTTTTTTTTTTTTTTTTTTTTTTTTTTTTTTTTTT
>VWPW01032646.1:0-10277 GCA_013389825.1 Crypturellus undulatus | reverse complement strand
TTGTTGTCTGTTCTTTCTTTGTTTTTGTTTTTTTTTTTTTTTTTTTTTTTTTTTTTTTTTTTTTTTTTAATCCATTTGGTGTTTCCTTAACTAAGTGCAAGTGTTTCATGGCTTATTTAGTATTTACATTGTTCTGTATGAGCTTAGGAAAAAGTGTGATCTTCATATTCTCAGCTACAACAGGCAACTTAAACTGCAGCTATCATTTATTCTTGCTGAAGCTCTTGCTAGTCTCCTTGCTTACAAGTCATCCTTGCTTGCCTGAAGCTCTTGTTTGCAGTGTCATGAAAGAAACCAAAGAAAGTGTCTGCATCTGGAAAGCTGCTTTCAGTTCTCTACTTCAATGTCAAACAGCCAAGCTTGTCTATGAAAAGAAACAATTTCAAAATGTTTTGCATCTGGGCATGCATGCTNTTTAGTATTTACATTGTTCTGTATGAGCTTAGGAAAAAGTGTGATCTTCATATTCTCAGCTACAACAGGCAACTTAAACTGCAGCTATCATTTATTCTTGCTGAAGCTCTTGCTAGTCTCCTTGCTTACAAGTCATCCTTGCTTGCCTGAAGCTCTTGTTTGCAGTGTCATGAAAGAAACCAAAGAAAGTGTCTGCATCTGGAAAGCTGTTTTCAGTTCTCTACTTCAATCTCAAACAGCCAAACTATGAAAAAAACCAATTTCAAAATGTTTTGCATCTGTGTATGCATGCTTGCTAATGTATGTTTTTGGAGGTACATATGCTCTAGTTAGTTGCATGTTATTCAAAATACAGCTCTAGAGAGGAAAGTGCAGTGCATCACTTGTGGCAATTCAAGAGCCTGCTTTGTCCTGAAACACTGTCCCTACTCCTTTGGCTTGATTGTCAGCTGTGGTGTAAATTAGGGCTTGCTTAGATGTGTTATTACATGTATATCTAGTAAAGATGTATATTCTGTATGTGTTTCCATGAAATATTGCTACCTTACGGGTAATAGTTCATTTGTTTATGCTAATTGCAATACTGTCAAAAGAATCCTTTTCCTTATAACTAAGCATTAAGGATCTGCGAAAGTGAAATTCTTCACTTGAAGGGTTGGAGAAATCAAAGTCTGAGATGTGTGTTTTAAGAGGAGTTTGCATGAAGGATTTTTTTCTTTACCCATTTAACTTGTGTCAAACAACACTAACTCAACACTAAAGCAAGTGAACAAAAATTGGCTTCCATGTTCATACTGAGCCTTACAGCCATCCTGCCATGAGGATCTAGTAACCAAGAAGACAAGGGGATTCCCACTGTTATCTTGCCTTCTATTCATGGCCATTAATAATCTAAGAAAATGAATTCTTTAAGGGAGAGATACAAATAGATTTGTATTTTAATCTGCGACTCTGGAGGAGCTGTTGGGAGTTCCCTGTCTAGAAATTCCATCTTTACATGCTTAGTTCTGAAGTTCAGGTTTTGAAATATTCAAAAATCTTGTATTTTCTGTGTTGGTTTCTTTAAGGTGTAGACTGTTTGCTTTGTCTAGGTCTAGAAGCTTGCTCTGTTAAGCCCAGTTTAAAGATGTTGGGACGTACTTGTGAGCCATGAGTAAAATAAGTCACCTCTGACTGTAATGTAGTTTGGAAAAATACTCTGCTCTCATGTACCTGAAGGCTTATTCTTTGTATCTGAGGGGTAGCACTGGCTGCTGTCCCTCTTGTAGAGCTTGAGCAGTGATCCCAACACGGTAGTCCTCTCCTCTCACTTTTGTCTGCATCTGTGCATCTGAAGACACTTGGGCCTTCCTTATCAAATAATAGTGCTGCAGTGGAGAGTAACAGGAAGGCTGGTGCCATGTGTCCACTCAAATTTTTATTTCTTATTAAATTACTCTCCTTACAGCAGTACAATGTTTCACTTCAATCTTTAACTTTTTGCTTTCGTTGCTCTATCTTTCCCTGCAGAAGTATAGATGGCTGCTGCAATCAGAGATTGGTTTGGAACTTTTGTTTATCATGAACTTACGCTGGGACTTGGTGCTGTATTTTTTAAGCAGTTGAAGGGAAAAACCTGTTTAAATGTGCTTAATCTGTCTCCAAATGGACTGTCAGCTACTTGCAGCTAGCTATAACCGCAGTTTCTCTGCTGGTTATTGTTAGGCGTTTGTTTGTTTGTTTGTTTTTCTGCCTTATTTCTTGAAGAAATGAGACATACATGATCAGGCTGCTGCTGCTAACTTCTGAACCTAGTTTCAAACGGAAGGAGAGTTTTAAGGAGTGCTAATTCCTGCCAGTTATGTGGAAGCTTTTCAGATAGGCAGAACACACCTATCAGACAGAAACACCTCATCAAAAAAACACCCTCTTCTATTGGAAGTCAAATGCTTGTCTTGCTGATCAAACAGCTAGTTATTTTTATAGACAGAAATTTCTTCATTTTCTCCTTAACTTGTTTTATAACTATGATGTCTTCATAATGTCTTCATGAAGCTTTCAGCTGTGGGTAGGTATACAAAGGGGAGAAAGGTTTGCTCTGAGAAGGCTGCTAACTCTGTTCCATTAGAGAAAATTGAATCTTGTATTTTGCAGTTTTTCAGAAGTCTGTTGCACAGAAATTCTAACACATCAGGATGATACTACTAGAATACTTTGTGGAATAAAATCATAGATTGTTTTACAGTATGAGAGATTGCTCATTCAAGTAGGTCACTTAAATTGTACTACTTAGTTTACATGAGGTAAGACTTCTACTCTGCTAAAAATATTAATCCATACTAAAAGTAGAAATTTAGTAGTTCAGTAGTGTTTTGACCTTCATTAAAAGTCAACAAAACAGTTTATGCCTTGCTAAAAAACTGCAAAAATATCCATTTAGGTTTTCATAATTTTGTTTGAAAGAATACTTTATGTGTCTTCCAGGAGTATTCTGCAGATTTACTTTCAGTTACCAACCATGAATTTTCCACAGGATTTAAAAGTGGGGGTAAAAATGTTTAAAAGAGTAATAAAGAACCTGCTTTTTCTGTGCCTATGAAAGTTGAGGGATGAGAATTAGATTACTAAGCAGGAGTTCTGTAAGGCTGGTGGCTCAGCTCAGATTTCTCACTGATCCGTGGCAAGATTTTCACGCGGTGACGTTAGTGTGGTTGGATTCTGGTCTGAAGCAAACGTGAAACCTCTCACTGAAGTGNAGGTTTTCATAATTTTGTTTGAAAGAATACTTTATGTGTCTTCCAGGAGTATTCTGCAGATTTACTTTCAGTTACCAACCATGAATTTTCCACAGGATTTAAAAGTGGGGGTAAAAATGTTTAAAAGAGTAATAAAGAACCTGCTTTTTCTGTGCCTATGAAAGTTGAGGGATGAGAATTAGATTACTAAGCAGGAGTTCTGTAAGGTGGCTCAGCTCAGAATTCCCACTGATCCGTGGCAAGATTTTCATGTGGTGACGTTGGTGTGATTGGATTCTGTCCTGAAGCAAACGTGAAACCTCTTACTGAAGTGAGTAAAATGATGCTAGCAAATTGCTCATAGAAACTGATAGGTGAATTACCTGGGTACAGAAAAAAGTCTTTATTTGCTCGTAATCTCAGATGTTATCAGCAAAAACCTGTGTGGCTGGGATTCATACTTCTGTCTCCAGGGTAAAATTTAGCTTCCAGATGAAATCTTTGGGTTATTACTTATGTATCACAATTGACTTTCAAGTTGTTGAATATTCTCATTCTCAGAGTTTATGCTCTTTGCAGGTGAGGAAATGCAATGTCTGTTATGAATGCACTGTGTCTGCCTTAAATACTGTTGAAAAATACAGCTTAAAAATGTATCCTCTTTGCTAAAGGTAAAACCTTGAGTTTAGTAAATATTTCATAAATTCTTCTGTTTTTAAGGCTGTACGTATAAGATGTCTTTAAGGTTATATATTACTAATGCATTTCACACTTCTGATAGAAACTTTTTTCCAGGGTTTAAAACTTTATTCATAGTTATTACATAAGCACAATATACTTCTTTCAGTATCTTGCAGATATTTTAAGTATTACAGTTCAAAAACATGGAGCAGCAATAAGCAGAAATTAGCTGAGAATTAGCCTGTGTTAGCTGTTTGGATGAATAACTTGCAAAAGTAGTGAGCTAAGTTCATAATTTCATATTATTGAAAGTAAAATGGAGAAACATAATGTCCTAAATACCTGGATATAGTAATGCAAAGATCTCAGACTATTTCTTTGTTTTTAGTACTGCTGGATTCATTTTTTAGTACTGACTTCAGTAGGAACAAATTTACTGTTTACGGTTAGAAGTCTACTCCTGATCTTATAGTATGGAATAGTTCTGTAATAGGGAGATGTGTGTTTATGCAGAGGGAAGGATCCCCTCTGTTGCTACCGAGATCAGGTTTCTGTGCTTAGTGGACACCGTTTCTACGCTTGTGGGGCATCAATCTTTAGTTTTAGTTCTAGTTCCTTAGAAAAAATGTTATTGTCTCCTGTTCATCCCACTACTTGTTCTGCGTAGAAATAAGTATGTACAGGACTTGCTTTTGTATGCGTCCTAACAGCTAAAAAATATATATATATGTATCTTACAGATAAGTTATGTAAGCAGAGACAGCCTTCTCTAAATGAGATGGGTTTTACTGAGGTTGATTACAGCACACAAGAGAAGTGGGAGACAGTGAGGACTCTGGGGCTCTACTTATTCAACGTCTTGCTCATCCATGTTGCCGTTTTCCAGGGCTGGAAGCTCCCTTTCTGGTAGCAGCCCATACTCATTTAGGAAAGCCTCCACATCCACAGCAAAGAACTCCTCACTGAACTGTTCGGAAACGCTGATGAAATTGCTGAGCAGCTCCCCGCCCTTGTAGACGAGCAGCGTGGGGAGCACCTCGCTCGAGAAGCGGTCCCCAGCCCCTGTGCTCGACGCCTTGATCTTGCAGAACTTCACCGTGGAGTACTCGGCAGCCAGGCACGTGAGGCTGCTGTTGAGCGCCTCGCAGCCCTTGATGCCGTCTTCGTAAATGTGCACGATGACCGTGGTGCTTTTGTGTTCTTTCTCGACGGCTTCCAGGAACTGTTCTCCGTTCTGCAGCTCGCACAGGTAGCCGTACTTGGGCCCAAAGCTCAGCCGCTGGTGCATGTCCTGCATGCAGCGCTTGCGGTATTTCTGTAGGCAGGTTTCATCTTCTTTCTCATCCTGGATTAATTCATACTCCTGCATGCTCATCTGTGGATATTAAGAGTGTGTTATTTTAGTATATGAATAAGTGGTCATCTGTTGACACTGTAGAGAATAAACTGGTGTCTAGCAAACCATGTGTATAGCCTTTAGCTAGAATAGTAACTTCCTATAATCTTTCTTAAAGATTTCTTCAAGAGACAAGGGTGAAGACGCTGTCTTTCTCAACACTTGGAAGTTAAATAGATGCTGTATTTGACAAAAATATCTGGATCGTCTAGAGGTGGTGGCAGCTTTTCCAGTAACTGCCATGAGGTTAAGATTTAATTCCTTCCCCGCCCTGTTTTTACGATCCTGGCCATTGCTGTAGTAGAGGTCTATTCTGATTAGCTAATTTTTAAGCCTATAAAGCATGTGTTTATTTTTATTATCTTAACTAAAGTGAGAGTATTGAGTGGGAGAGGACCAAACACATTGTGCAATACATTTTTTATAAAATATACTGCTTATTTTAGAGGAGTTGGATTCTGCCCAGGAAAGATCTAGACAGAGACCATTGGTTGTGCATTTTCAGTCAGGTATTGTTATTGTGGTAAGCAGTTCTTTGGTCTTTGAGTATTCTGTTCCTCAGTGACAGTGCTTTTGCAGTTGCATCCTACTTGGTGCAAGTAATACAGTCTCTGCCCAAGAGATTGCTTTATATTTAAGATACGAATCTAATAATGCTGATTTATTCTATCCCTATTATGGGAGTTCTTCTAAATTGCAGAGGACTAGTCTGGCAAATTCAGAAGTTACTATATTTCATATAAAACTCTATTCTGTTCTCTTACCTTACGGCAGAATCTCTCTCTGGTGTCTTTATCATCTCTACTGAAGGATTTGTGCGGTGAAGACATTTGTCTAAGAATTTCTTTCTTGCTCAAGGATAAGGAGTCTCCATCTTCACTTTCTAATTTAAACTTTCTCCAGTCGTTGATCACACCTTTGGGCCCTAAGAGACAAGTTAGATGAGAAACTAGTGCAACAAGAAGCTGTCTTAAGAAGTTTCTGCCTGTCACTTGTTTGACCCTTTCAGGGCACCCTCCAGGAGTGCAGCAAAACGGAGCTTTGGAACCAGTGTGTTACTTGAGCTCTTTTATTTTATTATTTTTAAAGGCTAATTTGAACCTCAGTTATTTTAGTATATTTATATACTCCAATATAATTCTGAACTGCACAAATAGTCAACAAGGATGATGACATGGGAGCTTGTTAAACTGACTAGATGGCCACAACCACTGTTTTTTACAAATATATATATATATATATATATATAGTTACCTATAGACAACATCTCTGAAAACAGTCTTTCGTTGTAGCACTAAGAATAAAGGGTGTTCAAGGGTGTTTTTCTGTTTGTAACCCTTATCTGTTCTACTAAAGGACCAATCTTTTAGGCAAGCAGTGATTACTGATGTTTCTGCTTAAATATAGATCTTGTTCCTCCAAGTTCATTGATTTTTATATATTTTTTTTAACGGTTCAAAATGCCAGTCAATCTCTGCCAGTTAGCCAAAACATGGAAAACCCTGTTTTCAGAGGTGAAGTTTAATTTTATGAAAAATTTAGAAAAGGATAGGTAAGAACTTCTGTGGGTCATGAGAGGGGTCGTGCTAGCAGTTGCTAAGAGCTTGATTTGCATTAAAATTCCCCAGCTTGAGGTGGTGGTTGCAGATGAGGTAGCTGGCACCACACCTGTGGGTGGAAATGTTGGGTGAACTCAACTTTGGCAAACAAGAGCCCAAGAGGGGAATTAGTGTGGAATTCTTAGCATGATGGTAATGGTTAAGTGTACAGTAGCTGCATTGCCAGAACACTCAAGCTGCAGTGTGGATGTAGTGCCCTATGGCTGGGTCCCTAGAAAAATGGCTGAGGACAGCAGTGCTGGTCCTTATTTGTGGGGCTGTACTTAGAGGACAAGCAAAAGGAGCAGTCAGAGCACAGAGGAGGACGCATCGCCATTTGAGAACATATATATGTGTGTATTTCCCTATGCAAGGCATCCCAGGGAATATACTTGAAATCTGTACTGTGGAGACAGTTTAGCTTATATTTTGGGGATTAAAAAATAGTTTCCTTGCCTGTGTGTGTAGCCTGTCCTTCAAAGTCCTCTTCCAAACTGGAGTTTCTATTTTCTTCCATTTTGGCAACTGGAGTGGGAGATGCTGCAAGCTGAAAAGGGAAAAGAGCAGGATGAGAAGGTATAGGCTTACAGCTCTGTACAGTGCACTAGGGTACTTCCTACAGCTGGTAAATATAGGAAAAAAATCTTAATCATAACTGTAGAGCTTGTCATCACCTCATAAAAAGCAAAAACTTCCTGCCAGGGAAGTGTAGTGATTATTTTCACTTTCTTCCCCGCCTCCTCTGAATCAGGACCTGATGGGTTTTCCAAGCTCTGTAAGCATATTTATTTTTAAGGATTGCATGAGCTCTTCATTTCTTTTACAGAAGATGAAGCCAAATATTTGTACCAGCCAGATAAGGAACCTCTGAACTTCTTGGCTGTGTGTACCAGCTAAAGTTACAAAACGGAGAAAATCTTGGTGGATATAAATCACATTTCTCCCGTTGCATCTCCAGGCGTCAGACTGCAGTCATAGAGCCCTGGGATGCAGCAGTGGGATACACTCCTCTTCCTATCTTTCCTCCCAGAGCATTTGAGGAGCAAAGTAGGGAGAGCAGAGCACGGCCCTGCTCTCAGGGAAGAGGACAAGTTCCTTGTTGGTGTAAGGAGCTCAGCAGATAAGCAGAGCTGGGCAGTGCCAGAGCATGACAAAGCAGCGGCCTTGACCAGAGCACTGGTCTCTCCAGCTCTGCTGCTCTCACCTATGCTCTGCCCTTTCCTGAAAGTCCCTGCAAATATTTGGGGCGTTCTGTTGCTTTCATGAGCAGATCAGCTATCTGTTTCAGAAAGATAGACTGGGAGGGGGGAATATAGTACTACTTCCAATGCATTTTTGCTGTACTGCTGATAGAGGTGGATATGTAGATGTCTCAGAGCTGTGCCACAGTGTGTCCATGAATGTTTGCCTATGTTAAACTTTAGATTTTTTTTTTTTTTTTTTAGTTAACAGTTGTGATTCCCATGTGCTAAAGTGCCCCTTTCCATGGGAGTCGTAAGGCAGACACTAGAGCGAGAGCTCCTGTTTAGTTTTAGCAGTTGAGCCGCTAAAGTAGACTTGGTAGAAAGTCCTGTCTTGGAGCTGATATTAAGATGTTATGTAATGAGTGCCAGATTGAACAGCTGATGGTGCGTTGGGCTTGAGTGACATTCCCTTTGTCACCCTTTGTGGTGTGTAGGTACAAGCGGAAAGGGCCTGTTCACCTCCTTGACTACTGACATGCCAGGATCAAGGGGTAAGGTGCAGTAACAGCTGAGCAAGGTGCAAATCACCTGATTCTGTGTGTGTTTGAGAAGCTACATAGTAAATGTTGTTTTGGAGAACGATTGATGGTGAGTCAGAATGAAAGCTTCTAGGAAGTGCTCTGAATTAGTCTGGAAGAAAAGCAGATTGTGAAAAATATACTTTAGTAGTAATTCTGTCTGTAAAGCTGCATTTAGTTGATTTTGAAACTGATTAAGCTAATTCCACCTCACATATGCAAGCCTGAAAATCTCTGTCATGTTAGTGGGGGACTCCCTAGGTATCTGCTGGGTTAAAACCTAGTAATTTGTCATGACTTGAATATCTGTGAAATATGCTATGGCTGCTGATGCTGAGAATTTTTTGTTCCAGGAGATTAGAAGCTAAATTCTTTGCATGTGAGCTTTGCTTTTCCCTAACATTTAGCTCTGGAAAGCAAAATGAAACAGAATGTGAAAAGGAATAATTAGGTGGTTCTGAGCCAGAGATGATGGTCTGCATTTTAGGTGTAATGTTCAGGTGAGGTGATTGCATAACAAATGACAGCTCTCCTTACAACATGTCACTGCTCTGTGTGTCTAATGGAACTTGGCAGCTGGTTTGAATCACAGTAACGGTAACCCCTCAAAAGGTGCAGTGCCACCCTGAGCGGAGCTGGAGGCAGCAGCCCTGGCGAGGCAGAGCCCGGTGTGCTCCACGGGGAGCAGGAGCTGCAGATCTCCCTGCTGCTGACTCAGGCGCTGCGCCTGGAGCAGGCACGTAGCTCTGCCTGCTTCCCCTTGGCTAGAGGGGTAAATATTTACAGCTCCGAGCTTGGCACGGCAAGAGGCCCGCTGGCCCAGCCAGGTGTTTCTCAGTTAGGCACCTGAGGACAAGGGCTGGAACGTGCCCCTGCAAGGGGAGCCGTGGGAGCTGCTCTGCTGCAGCACATCTCCGCCTCGGTGGAAAGCATGGCGCAAAGGGTGCGAGCTGATGAGCTGGCTGTGCTGGAGCACATCCAGCCTTCACAGGGCTGAAAACTGCTCACATGTACCAGGTTCCTCGTATCTGGGGAGATGCGGGTGCTACTCGCTATGGAGTGTGCAGTGGAAGTGCCTCCATGTGCATGCGTGCCCAGCCTTAGCTTGCAGCTTTTAAGTACACATAACACTGAGGCACTAAAGCAAGTCACACAAAACACTGGGATGAGTTGTTCCCAACACGAGATGCTTCAGATCTAAAGTTACCAGTACCCCTGTTTTGCAGGTGTGTTGAAATTCAGCCTGTCCAAGAAGCAGCACAACTAAAAGTTCCTGTGTGAGATGGCTGCTTGCTTAAGGAATGGCAGTGCTGCTTGCACTCCTAGCTGCAGGTTTGCAAGGATATTATTATATAATAGGTGCTGCACTGCCCTTCAGAAAAACCTGGTTTAGAGTCCTGTGTTAGTGGAACCCCCTTAAACATGAGTCAAGCCAGGGACTCGCTGTGCTGCTGAGGCTGGAGGTGGCACACGTGTACCTGCCACCCGAGGCTCAGCTGAGCTGTGTACTGCTTAGGGAGGCCTGCTCCTTGTCTTGCCACTCTGTGTCCCTGTGCAAGGTGAAACAGCTTCTCTCTACACAGCAGTTTAATTCTCTAGGCTTTCCAATAGTAACAGGGATCTCTGCTCTCTCTTGAGCAGAAGTTGACAAATACACAAATACATGGTTTTGTGGGAGGGAAGTAAAGAATATGAAGCTTTCAGGTGCCAAC
>VWPW01032639.1:23210-35380 GCA_013389825.1 Crypturellus undulatus | reverse complement strand
GCGGGGACCCCGGGGGCGGCCGGGCCGGGGTGGGGGGGACACAACATCCCCGGGTGCTCCCGTCCCCATTCCCTGTTCCCGCGTGGTTCCCTCCTCCTCCTGCTTCCTTAGTCGCTGTTTTTATACTGATTTTTAGCACCGAGCGGCGCCGCATCTTCTCGAGGGCAAATGCTCTGGTCGGAGGGAGGTTTTTCCTCACAGCCCAGGCTCTGAAACGTGGTTATTGGGCGCTGCTTTCGTCTTAACGAGGCCTTTCTGCCTGGGGAGAAGCTCGAAGGCTCTAAGCCCAGAGATTAAAGTAGAATATCCCTATTTTCCACTTATCAATAATGTTA
The DNA here is from genome assembly GCA_013389825.1 of Crypturellus undulatus. Lineage (NCBI taxonomy): Eukaryota > Metazoa > Chordata > Aves > Tinamiformes > Tinamidae > Crypturellus > Crypturellus undulatus. Next base: position 35,045 of record VWPW01032639.1, on the reverse strand, counting down.
AAAGCTAACGTTTCCCATATCCCTCTCCCTAATTTTTTTGTTCCTGGGGGCAAACTCGAGAAGTTTGTGTGTGCCTTTAATTTAGCATCAGTGTTTCCAAGTAATCCCCTCAGCTGCTAATCGAGCTGCTTATTCCTCCTCCTGGCCCTGCAGTCATGTTGGAGGAGCCATTGGAGGAGCCCTCTTAAGCCGGAACAAGGGGAGCCTCCATGGGAGCTGTTGTTGGGATATTTAAATGGGTGCCGAAGAATAACCGAGGCCGGACACTCTTTGGGGTGACTCTGGCTTACTTTGTTGCTGCTGCTAAGGTTCCTCCTTTTCCTTTTTAGCCGCCTCGGATAGAAAGCAAGAGGATGAACCGGCAAGTGGATGCGGTGGAGAAAAGGGGGCCGTACATCATGAGCAAGGCGCCCTCCCTTCATGCCAAGCTGCGTAAGTGACGGTCTGAGCCGCCGCAGGGAGGTTTGGGGACGTGTGTGCACCTCCTGCAGCACAACCCTCGCCCTGGTCCTCGTTCTTCCCTGGCCGTCTGGGGAAAAGACCGTGGGTCTTGGCAGGTCCTGTTTCCGCAAAGCATGTGGAAGCTGACTTGCAGGGGACTCGCTCTGTGGGCTGCTTTATTCCATGTCAGTAAGGGCTTAAGCTGTGTTTTTAAGTGAATCAGTTATTGGTTATCCCTCCCGCTCTCGGAGCTCATGTTGTGCAGAAAGAAGCTCTTGAAATTGCCCCGCTCAGTAATTGCATGCCGCACCTAAGGAAAAGTCTCTTTTTCTTTTGTTATGATGTTACCAACAGCTGCTTTTCTTTAGGTGGAAAAAAGATGCTTTCTGGATTCTTCATCTGTAACAGGATTGGAATTCTGCAGCCAAATAACTTGGAATAAATGCAGCTTCCCCTGCTGTCTTGCCTGGCCTGCCCAGCAGCTAATTCTCGCTCCAGAATGGTGCTGTTAAGTTATCAGCGGAGGGGTTCTGAGGTTTGACTAGCCTGGGGCTCCTCGTAGAGCCTGAGAAGCATTTCAGAGCACGAGTATTTAGCAAGGGTGACCTTAGCAGAGAAGAAACATGTTGAAAACCCCCTGGTAGTGTCTGCCCTCTTGTGTGGTGGCTCACTCTTGGTAAGGTTTGCAAATCTGAGGGCTCTCAGTGGTAATGCCCGTCAGCACCACTTCCTCCTGTCCCCATAGCTAGCTGACAGTGTCACACCCAGGTGACACTGGTCTCAGCCAGAGCCCCCAGACTTTGTAAAGGGAGCACTGCTAAGTTCAGGCTCACTCTTGGTTGCTCAAACTGGTATTCCTTGCGAGGAATGGCAGGATGGGAAAGGAAGCCAAATCCGCTGACTTATCTGTCCCACATGCCTGGCTGTTGGGAGATGGATGATGAAGAGTTCAGCTTCTCATAAATGCAGCAGCACTGCTTCTCACAACCGTGTGGGCTGTTAAACACTTGAACTGGGCTCTCACAGCGGCTGGGGGCAGCCCTGGACTATGCCTTGGGGCAGGCACTGCCACCTCCCACCAGCCGATGGGAAGTACACGTGTCCCTGGGATTTTACAGGCTTTGTTCTGCAGGTGACTGTGCCCTTCTCTTGCAGGGAGCAGAGGCACTTGGATAGGTGATGCCAAGCTGTATTGCTCCCCCTTGGACAAGCGGAGTTGCAGTTTGGTCTTGCTCAGTGCTGGAGCAGGGAGACTTAGGATGGAATTAGCACCTTTAGATTTGCACAGCCGCGCTGCGCACGATGCACGTGTGCAAGCAAGGGCAGCTGCTGCTTTTGTCCTGTCGAAGCGGTAGGGGCAGCCGCAGCAGCACTGAGGCTCGGGGCTGCCTCTCCGGAGCCGTGCCCGCCGTGAGCCCGAGGGTCCCGGGGACACCTGCAGCCCTGACTCCTGGTTTGCTTTGCAGAGCGGCAGCGCGAGCTGGCGAAGGCGGCGCTGCGGAAGCAAGGCCTGCTGGGGAAAACCGCTCCGCACCCACCGAAGGCAGCGGCTAAAAGGTCTGATCCTGTTTTCTCTTCCTTTACCAAGGCTTTTCCCTTGGGCTGGGAGCTGATCTGCCTCTTGCTGGGCGCAGTCCCTCCAGGTCTGGGCATGTTGGCCTGGCCCTGGCTGCTTCCTTGCTGCGTGAACACGAGATGTTTCAGAAACGTCACTTGATTGGGATGATGCAAGGCGCAGGTTCCCTTTGTTGCATTTGTTCCCTTTGTTCTGGAGACGTTAAGCATTTGAACAGGTAGCCAAAGGAGAGGGCTTGAGGATGGAGTTATTTCTCAGCTGGTGGTGACCCTGGATGGTGTGTGATGAGGACAGTGTAGCTCGGTGTTCAGATGGCAGGGGACATGCTTGGCATCTGGCACAGGGAGGTCCGTGGCTGCGTTTCTACAGCAAAGGGTGTGTTGTAGGCTCACTCGTCTGCTTTTCTTGCAGGTCAGTGAAATTTAACAGGGGCTACACGGCGCTCAGCCAGACGGCCGATGAACACTTGGTATCGCTCGACTCGGACAGGTGAGGGCTCTGTCTGTATCCCATGCTTGTGCTACGGGCTGGGTGTTTTTGCAGGATGCGGATTGCGTGTTGAATCTGAGCCTGCTGCTCGCAGATGCAGTTCTCAGGAGATTAATGGCTTTGAAAAATGTAGTGGCCTTTCTCTGTACTGGGATTTGCTGAAGAAAATGGCACTAAGGGAACTGAGTAGGCTCTGCTAAGTTGAAGGAGCTGATGTGTTCTGAAAAGCAGTCTGTTCGCTGCTATCTGTAAAACTCCAGATAAAAAAAAATCCTTCACCTTTTATGTGATTGATTTGCCGTGTCACTTGTAGTGCAAGGACTATAAAGGTGCAGAGGACTGGACATCTGTGAGCAGTGAAATGCTTCCATTGTCCCAGATTTAACAGAGGAGTTTGCCCTTGAGTTTTCTTTGAGATCCTTTGAGATCACACTGCCAGCTCCCTTTGTTCGGAGAATCCCTTGTCTGGTAATCCAAGCAGAGATGCAGCTTCCCTGCCAGTCTGACACATAGCTCTGTGCTTCGGAAGCTGGCGCAGCAGCGAGTTACGCGCTCCAAACCTTCGTCTTGCTGACTGTTGCCTTCTTCTCTTAGTGACAGGGAGCTGGAATCGAGATGTTCCTCTGGCTACTCTTCTGCTGAGGCAAGTCGAGGTGTTTCGCTTCTATCTCACTGTATGGTTCCCATAGGCTTCCTGGCTGCAATTGCATGGCAAAATTAAGGGTACCCCTGTGTTTTGGGTGTCCAAGAGCAATATCAATGATAAACCTAGAGCTGTCACTGCTCTGTTTAGACACAACCTTAATGGTAAGAGCGAGGGGCTGTTGTCTGGCCAGAGCTGCTCTTGCTCTGCGAGTCCCCTCCAGCCTGGAGTGTTAGCTGAAGCTCATCAGTCTGCTTTGCAAACAGCTGCTGCTGCTGCTTGATATTCAGGCTGCAAAAAGAGATGCGTGAAGCTCCCTTCTGCGCTTGCCAGTTATACGTTAGTGCTTCATCCTTTGTGCCTAAAGCTCCGTCTCCTTCCAGCCCCCAAAGCACTGCAGCTGATGAGCTTGGTTTGTGAGGAAGGGGTTGCAGCTGCAGTCCTGCTGTGTGCAGGGTGCTGCAGCCCAGGAGCTAGAGATCTTTGATCTTTTGCTTGTCTTCTCTGCTCTAGCTGTGGTGCTTTTCATTGTGCGAAGCTGCTGGAAGCAGCCCTGAAGGGAGAACTCTGTTCTCATTTCTTTTTTTAGCAGTCCTGCCTCTGTGGGAGTGCATGGGGTAGCCTTGGGAGCTGAACTTTAACTATTCCTTTGTTTTCACTTAAAGGCTTGCAAACTCCTGGAGGTTACGACCCTGCTTCTCATAGCTGTAATAACCCAGCTAGCTTTTGAGGTCGCACAGACTAACCTAAAATCTGCTGGGCTATGGCTCTGCTCAGTCGCTCTGGCAGCTGGTGCTCCAGTCTCCTCTGTTCCCCTCCGAGCTGTCACACGCGGGTGTCCATATCCTGCCGCAGATGCGTTGACAAGAGTGCGAGTGACACTGACTGACAGGCACCGGGCCGGGAGCGCTGATGAGGCATCGTACAGCACAGGAAAGTTTCCCCTGTGCCGGATGGTGCTTCGAGTCGGGTTTTGCTGCTCTCCTGACGCATTTCTACAGCTCTGTCTCTTTTGCCCCTTCCCAGCAGGTGAACCAGGATCTGAGCCGGCAGCTGCTGCAGGATGGCTACCATCTAGACGAGGTCCCAGATGATGAAGACCTGGATCTCATTCCCCCTAAACCCGTTGCCTCTTCCTCTTGCCCGTGTTGCTTTGGAGACTCTCTGTCCTGTGTGATCCAGTAGGTGCAGCCCCGTTGGGCTGAGCAGAGCAGGTTGTGAGCCAGCACTTTCTTCTTTGTCCCTTGGGATGTTTGTAGGAGTCAGTGTCCCACACTGGGACAGTGACTCCAAAATTGGATGCTGCTACACTGCTGCGCTGCTGCACTTGGGAAGCAGCAGCAGCTGACCGAACCCAAACTACTTTTTGTTACACATAGCAATATAGCAGAGATTGCACAGTGACGTCTAGCCTGCCTGCATGGCACTTTTGCCAGGCATTAAAAGCTCTTAGCTGAGGTGGGGAGAAAAAAGAAGGCAGAAGCACATGGCCTCCTGCTTGTGCTCGCAGTGGGGGTGAGCTGCTGTTGTGCAGGAGCTGTCAGCCCCCCATTGACTCTGGAGATGGAGGATTAAGGAACTCCGTTCTTAATTCAGGCCCCAGCCTTTCCCTTCCCTGGGGATGGGACTGAAGGAGCCTTTCCTATTTATTTATTTTATGCTCAACACAGTTACCTCTGCCCCCTAGCAGGGTGAGGCTGAAGCACAGAGGCCCGGGAAGTGCTGCTGCAGGAGATCTCCCTAATTAATGCACTTAGAGCTGCTTGTACCTGCTGCTGGCTTTCCTTCTCCCAAAGCCTGGACATGCTGAACCAAAGACTGCCACTGTCGGAGCGGCTCTGCTTGCCCTGGTTGTCCCTCAGACGTGAGCAGTTTTTTTTGTAGCGGGTATTCACTGTGCAAGAGGGTGACCAGGGCTGACGCCAAGGTCTGCCAGCTTTGGGCTGGAATATGTGCATTTGCTTTCTTATTAGATACTCACAGAAAGGGTTGAAGCTGTGCAATATCTCTGCAGACCTGTTCCGTTGTTGTTGTTAGCGGCTGTAGCCTCCAGGCCTGTGTGTCCGTCACAGGGAGTGCTGGCTGGTCCGTCTGTATCACTGCTGTTGGCCGTCGTGAATCTGAGGACGGCAGAAGGATCCGGAGCAAGGACAGCGAGCGGAGCCGCTCACCTCCTGCGGTAACACTGCAGGGGCAGTGACTGCTGCGTCCTGGCCTAAGCGAGGGGCTTGGGAGCAGCATGTCCCGCTGCTGACAGTCCACCTGGCACATGGCACCATCTGCTGCTTGTGCTCCTCTCTTCGCCTGACGGGCTCCAAGCACTGTATTTATGAAGTAATTTATATCTTTTCCCCTTGGGCCCCTTCCTAGCTGCAGCCCCAGCGCAGCTCAACTCTCTCTTTCCATTCGCTTCCTTCCAGGGCAGCCCTCTTGCAGCGTGACACGCTGCTCTTGGAGGCAGAGAATGGCAGCATGGCAAAAAAAAAAAAACTATCGTGGGTTTGGATTTGCCAGGTAGAAACCTGCTGCTTTTCTGTAAGCAGAAGCATGTTGTGGTGAGTGTGCTAATTTGGCACCAGGGCAAGGGCTTACAAAGGATATTTTCAAAGTTGGCACAGAGGAGTCACATGTAAGGGGCCGTGAGTGGGACGTATATTTAGGGGGTGCCTCCTTTTTTTGTATTTAACCTCTGCCTTGCTTTTGCTTTATGAAACGGGGAGTTGAAAAACATTGTGCTCACCTTGTGCTAGACCTCAGGACCTTAATCTCAGCATTCCGGGGTGGGAGGAGTCGGCTTCTCAGTCAGTCTGGTTTTAGGTCCCAGCTCCTTCCCATTCTTCCCAAACCTGCTTTAATGCTAGGGAGCTCCCAAGGCAGGAGGGGGGATTTGTGGCTCCCGTGCAGGCTGAAGCACCTCTTGATACCAGCTGTGCCCAGCTCAGTGATTTTGAGTGTGATTTTTGGGGCAGGAAGAGTCTGGGGAGTCGATCTGATATGACTTTATAAGCTGCCTTAAATCATGGTCCAGCTATACTATATTGAGGACAATCAGCTTCGTACAAAGAAACCTTGTTTAAATACTTGATGTCTAGAGGACTGATTTTTTTGTTGTTGTTGGTTTTTTTTTTTGGTATATTCCTCGCTGAAGGAAGCACTTAATAAACTGGATCTTGTTACTCAGAGCATGTGTTATTACTCCAGCATGAATGAAGGATCCTGGCAGGCAGTTAAAACATTGATTGGCTTCAACCTACAGCTGATTTGAGCTGCTCCAGTCCCTGCAGAGCCAGGGGACAAGCTGCGACCCTGCAGCCCAGCGTTCGGGCTTGCACTCGGGCTTTCCTTGGTGTCCTGTTGCAGTGCAGGCAGCCGTGCAATTTTATAGCCTGGCTGAGGGTAAAGCAGGGCAGGAAGCACAGGAAAGGTCACTTCCACCTTCAGTCCTGCCTTCTGCCAGGCTGCCACTGCTCAAACACTCCTCTTCCCGTCTGCACATTGATTTTGGCTGGGCCCAAGGGCCTTGCAGGGCTCTGTGGTTGTGCTGGGCTGCAGGGAGCTGGAGCCAGGGGCACCGGACACAGTGGCTTGTCCCCTCGGCTTGTCCCCTCTGNTTCCCCAGGACTCAGGACGAAGTTATCACTTTATTCATAGCACCGTTCGTCTGAGGAGCTCCACACCATTCAGCTTCGCGCCTCCCTGTGCAGTAGGGCTGTGCCTTCCCCCAAGGAGCCACCCAACTTAGGTGACTGCCTGCAAGCCACGAGGCACGGTGAGAACACCAGCGCCCAGCTGCGTTAGCACCCACCACCCTGTTACCTGTCAGCAATGGGCAGGGATGCGCAGTACAGCAGGAGAGGGAATAAACACCTCACACTGGCCAAGCCCTTCTCCCTGCCTACAGCCTCTCAACTGCTTTTGATGAAATTGGGTCTAACTAAGGCCTATGGTAGCCCCCCTTCTCCCCAGAAAAAACCTTAGTATCACATTTGCATGGGCAAGAAGCAACATCCCTGCAAGACGGGCAGAGGTGCTGCATCCCAGTGCAGGGTAAGGACTTCCCTTGAGACCAGGGTGCAGATCTCATGTCTCCCTACCCCGTTTCCACTAGAGGGAGAGAAAAATAAAGCTGCCCTATGGCAGTAGCAGCACTGGCCCTGGGGCCGTGATGTCAAGGGCCACCGCCTCCCCACAGATGCAGAGATGTGGTTACAAAGCTACAAAGGGAGAGGTTCTTCCTCGCCCCTTTGCTCTGGGCCCTGATCAAGGAGTTAATTCAGAAGCCCGAAGGTGAGCGTCGAGTTTGATTTTTCTAGAAAGTGAGTGTGGGATACTTCGGGTTTAATAGGGGATTAAGGGACAACTTTCAAGCTAACACCCAACCCGGCAAGTCTACTTTGCACAGGCCAGTTTTTATCTACTCTAAAGTGGAGTCGCTGCAGGGGAGGTGTCCTGGGTGCCCACTTATAGGAGGCAGCAGGCCCGGAAGAGCAGCATCCCGTCCGGCGAGGAGAGGTGCAGGGAGATGCTCTCGTTGGCAGAGATGAACACCACGGAGCCACGGCGCAGAGTCATTTCGGACGCGGCCGCTGTGGAGGTACCTACAGCCGTTCCTTGGATCACCAACAAGATGCTAGCAGAGTCCACAGCGGAGACAAGGTACAGCTTGATAGAGGACGGAATCTGCAAGGAAAACAGCCATTGTGCCTTGCAAATCCCCCAGCAGCTTTTCTGCCCTACCGAGAACTGGAAAGGGCTTTCCTCATTCCCACCCTGTGGACTCTTCTTGCTGCATCCAGGCCATTCCCAGCCTGTCTGGGAAGGCTGCAACTTCCCAGCAAGCTTCCCTTTAACCACATGCTCCCTCCTGCACACACCAACACCACTCCTCAAATCCTCTAAACCAGGATACAGCTCCTGGCAGAGCCCCTTTGCCTCTCACCTCTATTCTCATGAGCGTGAAGTCTGGCACAGGCGGGTCGTAGAGGTAGACACTGGGATCGAGCGGGCTCTGCGTGGCAGGGAAGATCTTGGAGCTGCTCGGTGCTGGCGTGTAGTTGAGCATCTCGCACAGGGTGAGCACGTCGATGAACTTGGGGGTGAGTCCAGCTCGCACGGTGTTGTCCGAGCACGCCATCAACTCGACACAGTCTGCAGGGAGAGGGCTCCCTGTCAGCCTACCTGGCAGCCCTCCCACTCTGGCACATCCTAGGAGGATGCGACACTACACGGTTGTGGACACCGTGGCTCTCCCCCCACAAACCCACGAGCGACAGCACAACCTGGCAAGCAACATGGATTCTACTTTGATCCCTCTGTGCTCCAGGTTTGGACATGCCCATTCTAAGCGCAGCGGCCAGTGGCCAGCACACATCACCAGCCAAGCTCACCTCCATGCAGGTAGGCGTGTGGCTCGTTGGCTCCCAGGAACATCGCCTCCCCCGGCTCCAGCCTCACCAGGTTGAGGAAGTAAATGGTGAAGCAGCCTATGTCCCCCGGGTACTGCGAGTGCAGCCGCAGCAGCAGGTCCCCGTTGTTCCCCGACAGGTCCTTCCCTTCAGCAGCTGCAGCAGGGAGAACAAACACAGGTGAGTGGCACCCTTGAAATCACAGCTCTCTCATGCTGCAGTGTCCTGCAGGGCTCCTCGTGTCCCCTCTGTCCTAAAGACCCCTGTGCCAGCAGGCTCCTTCCCTGGAGCCTGTCCTGGCCAAGGAAGCAGAGGGCATGCGCAGCAAGAAGTGCCCACAGGCAAGCTCTGTGGTGAGCCTCAACAAGCAGAGCCGGAGGGGTTAGTATGTGACCCATGTCCAGCTGGCTTCCAAGGGTGCAGGAGGAATTGTGCACACGCTTTCCCCCTTATTCTGTGCCTATAAATATAGAAGCCTCTTTTCAGCCTTCGCTGGCAGCTCCCTCCTGTTTATTTTAGCTGGATAAGTCTTGGAGCAGGAGCATTGGAGCCCACTGGTGTTATCCCAGGCTCTAGCATTATTCCAAGGTCAGAGCCTGGTTTGGAGAGGAGCCCTGGAGACCAGGAGCACTCCTGGAGCATTGTCATCTGCTTCCAAGGCCTCCTCATCCCCACAGCCCCTTCCCAACATCCGTCTCGCCAGCCTGGATATCCCTGCGGAGCAGCAGCTGGCAAGGGAAGCTGCATCCGCTACCGGCTGGCAGCTCCAGGCGCTAGAGAGGCTCCGGACCCTGCAGTCACAGCTGGGCAGGCAGCCAAGAGAGGAGAGCAAGGACAGCCAGGCGCTCCAGGAGCCGTGTCCCCACATGGCCCCTGCCAAGCTGAGCACCGGCCGGGGCTCTTCTTCCACTGGCAGGGGGAGGACGTGAGTCTGGGGCTGCGCTCGGCACCGGGGAGAGGACCGACCTTCCTGGGAAATCCTCTTCACCAGCATGTTGAGCTGGTCCACGAAGAACTTCTTCTCGCTCTTCATCATGCGGGTGAAGCAGACGCGCAGGGCGGCCGACACGCCGCGGGGGTCATCGCTCACGCTGCGCTCCAGCTGCTCCGCGGCCACGTCGCCGATCAGCGCCCGGAGCTCGGGGACACCTGAGGGGACGGCGAGTGCCAGCATGAGCCAGGGCAGGGCCACCCCTTGTCCTTCCCCCGCAGAGGCCCCCCGCCCCATCATGGTGTTCCCAAGGTGTCCCATCACCCTGGGTCCCTCTGCCTTACTCTGGAGGAAGGACACAATCTCTTCGACGGGCCGGAAACCGCAGAGCCCCTCAAAGGGGGTCAGAGCGACGGCCATCTCAGGCTTGTGGTTGGTGTCTGGGTAGTGCTCGGGGAACTGGGCATGCAGCTTGGCCGCCAGCTCCTGCAGAGGGGGACATGAACCAGGGCTCAGGTGGCACCACGCGCCCAACCCCATCAGCCACGCTGGGAGCCTCCTCCTACCTTGCTGGGATGCGCTTGGATGGAGAGGGCCGTGTTGACCGAGAGCACCTTGAAGAGGAAGGGCAGGCGGCCGCCAAAGGTGTCCTTGACCTTGGCGCCCAGGCAGCCGGGGTTATCGGCGATCCATTGGCTCAAGGTCTGCTGGCCGACGCGGTTGTCCCGGATCACGGCGTCGCCCTTGGGGTGGGCACCCATCCAGAGCTGGCAAGGGGCAGAGGTGATGGCGCCGTCAGTGCTGGGGACGTGGCAGGCTCATGCAAGGGGAACCCACAGCATGACTGGCTTTTCTCAAAGCCGTTTGGCCCTGGATGCGATCAATACGGCCAAGGGAACTGCTCGTCCTGCCTAAGCCTTGGGACTGAGTCACAGCCGGTTCCTCTCTCCTTCCACCCACCCTGGGCTCCTCTGGACTCCTCCAGGATTGGGGACTGGTCCTGTAACCAGGATGGGCCATGCTGGGATAAGGCTGCTCCCCCAGCCGTCTTCTCACGAAGGTGCATGCAAGGTCCCACACCACTTCCCAGCCTTGGCACCGTGCAGGACGCAGGCACTCACCTCGGCATAGGGCTGGTCGGGCTCGATGTGGACCAGGGGGTCGCTGCTGGCCACCAGCTTGGCCACCTCACTCTCCAGGCCCACCTTGCCCCAGGCATAGGTCTGCATCACGCCAGCCAGCGGAAACACTGCGCAGAGAGACAAGATGTCATGCGGGGACAGCGGGGCAGCCCATCACCCACTCTGCCCCCTCTCAGCACATCCCAACGGGCGCCTGCCCTGACCTCCACACAGAAGCTCTTTGGGCAGGACCCAAGTTCCCATCTCTGGAGACCATGACTTGGGGATTTTGGGAGGAGGCGGCTAGACACACAGGCAGTGATGCCAGCAAGCCAAGGGCCCCGCGCTTTGTCCCCATCCCCAGGGGAGGGGGATGGAACCTGCCTGGGGTGGGGGGTGGGAATCCTGCAGGTTGACCTGGTCCCCCAATGTTACCATCCCCTGGGGCTGACCTGGTCCCCCAAGGGCTCCCCCATCCCCAGGGGTTGATCTGGTCCCCCACGGGCTCCCCCATCCCCAGGTTGACCTGGACCCCCAAGACTCCCCCATCCCCAGGGGTTGACCTGGTCCCCCACGGGCTCCCCCATCCCCAGGTTGACCTGGACCCCCAAGACTCCCCCATCCCCAGGGGTTGACCTGGTCCCCCACGGGCTCCCCCATCCCCAGGTTGACCTGGACCCCCAAGACTCCCCCATCCCCAGGGGTTGACCTGGTCCTGCAGGGCTCCCCAATCGGCGGGGCTGACCCGGCCTCCCGAGGCTCCCCCCGTCCCCAAGGTTCCCTCGGCCTCCGAGGCTCCCCCGTGCGCCGGGGGTCCCTCCCGTCCCCGCTCGCCCCCCATCCCTCCCGCGGCCCCGCGCCGCTCACCGCGCAGCTCCGCCATGGCTGCGAGCGGCCCGGAGCAGAGCCGAGCCGAGTCCCGCGCGGCGCCGGCCTCGCGCTGCTGCTCGGGGCGGGGCCGCCGCCCTAGACACCACCTATGGCAGCCATAGGAGCGGCCATAGGAGTAGCCCTATAGGGCAGCCCAGCCCCCACCCGCGCGCTATAGGGCAGCTATAGGGGAGCGCTGGGAGACCCACCCACCCCAGCCCCGCTCGACCCTATAGGCGCTGCCCCCTATAGGCGCCCCGCCCTCGCGCTACGTCACCCGGCCACGCCCCCGACAGGCCAGGCCAGCCAGGGCGCATGCGCCGCTGCGCTCACAGAGGGGAGGGCTGCGCGTCAGGCGG
>VWPW01032639.1:11193-23088 GCA_013389825.1 Crypturellus undulatus | reverse complement strand
GGCGCGGGGCGGCCGCACGGAGCGCCCCCATGTCGGGCTTCGACACCAACCCGTTCGCCGACCCGGTGGACGTGAACCCCTTCCAGGTGAGCGCGGCGGCCCGCGCCGCGGCCCCGCGTCCCGAGCCGCCGCTGCGGGGACGTGGCCGTGAGTGACGGCGCGCGGGCCAATAGCGACGCCGCTCCCGCCGCGTGCAGCCAATCAGGGGCAGGGGGCGGGGCTAGGGGCTTACGGGGGACCCCTGCCACGGCCTGCTCTCCCCTCCTTCCCAATCCCATTTTTTCCTGGCATTTCCTTCCCTTTTCCACGCACAGCTGCGATCTCTGTGGGGTTTTATCGCTGCTCCCGCCAGCGACTTTCCCGCATATGCAGAAGCCGTACCTGTTGCCCGGCCGCTTTTTGTGATCGCTTTTTTGTGTTCGGTCTCCTGTTTGTTTTTCATATTTTCTTCTGTGCAATCTGAGTTTCCTATAAGGTTTCCCGTTTGCCATTGCTGTTCTTTTATAGAATTGCCCTTTATCACTGGTCTGACCTGAAGAATCTCTGGCTTCCGCCACGCCAGTGTTTACCCTGGGACATGAGCACCAGGGCTGTCTTTCCTTGTAGCAGGTGCTTGATGTACTTTGCGATCTGAAAATCCGGATGAAAATAGGGATATTCACCTCTTAAATACATCTTGTTCAGTGGTTGAGGAGCTTGATGGGAAATAAGATGTTTTGGTCTCATTAAAAATACATTTTTTCCCTGTGATGTATTCCACCGTGGTAAGGATTGGATGATTAATACCTTCATTTGCACTCTAACCTCCTGGAAAGGGCAGATGTCTCTGCTGACTTTGAGACTCAGTGCAAGTTTCAGATAGTTTCCATCTTTAAAACTGCAGGTGATAAAGTCTTAAGGTTTAAAGTTTTTTCTGTGCACATCATGGTGAATGCCAGTGCTCTGAGATCTGCTGCAGGCACCAAGCTTGTGACCCACTGCGTTTCCCAGCGGCACTACGGGACAGACTTGTTTGGGAGATTGCTGTGATATTTGAATAACCGTATTCAACTCCAAGTACTTCTTGTCAAGCTCTTGTGCCTTCATCTCAAGCCCTAAAACTGCTTTTTGTTACATGTGGGAGCAGAAAGGAGTAGAAGAATCTCCTTCCTTGCAGAAACCCAGGTCATCTGTAGCAAACTGGTGTCTTGCTACAACAAACATTGTGTTTGTGTTGAATGTTGCATTTGAAAGCAGGTCAAAGCTTTAATTCTTTAATTTGTGTTTGTTGGGCCCAAGCCTGAGCTTATCCTGCACTTGCTTAGCCTGCAGAATGACATCACATGTGCTGGTTGCAGAAGCAGTGTTGAGAAAAGCCCCAAATGTGGCAGTGCTACAGATCAGTCTAATATTTGGCTCCTTGAGGAAAAATGGCACTAGGTTTGTGCTTAGATGCACTTGTTAAATCAAATAGAAGATCTACAGAAATAAAAGACCTTTCAGATACTTGAGCTTATCTCTGAAATAAAGGGAGGACCAAGTTGAGGGCAATTGTTGCAGGTTTAATTGGGTGTCCTAGCATGTTTGAGCTTTTAAAAGAAAGGAGTGATTGCTTCCTTATGAGAAGGCACTGCCAGGTAGGGTGCATTCCCGAAAGACAGAAAACATGGTTTCATTCAGTCCCCAAACCTCCCCACTTTGCAGCACATAAAATCAGCATGTGCTTGTTTGCAAGAGGGTCAGGTCTCTGCTGCTTTTAGTTTGCAAAAATAACCTGAAGGTGTGAAGCTGGTGGGTAACTTCTCATTTATCCGCAAAGCTCCCCTGTTTCTCATGCTTACGCATCTTTTAGACTGATGCCTCTATATAGACAGCTGCTGTTTTCCTTCTTACACTTTCTAGGGTACAAAAATCTGTGTTCAAGCTTCACTGCAGATTCCCCATGTTTTGTGTATCTTTATTTTAGACATACTTGCATAACAACATGCAAGTCAAGTTGAGCTGTCCTTGCTTGGCAGCACTGGCTAATTTAATATATATTTTTAAAGTTATGGACCAAGATTAGAGGCCATCTCCCTTTAAAATCAGACTCTTCTGCAACTGTTCTTTGAAACTGCAAGTTGATCTTCCTATTCCAACTGTTACCTCAGGGCAGCACCGTTCCCTGCCCCACTGCAGGTGCTGGCATTGTGCCCTTCCAAAAGGCAGCCTGGTGCTGCTGAGCCTCGTGAGAGCTTAGGGACATCTTTTTTGCGTCAAGATGATGATGGAAATTAAAAATGTGTTTTCCTAGGTATTTCTCTATATTTATGAGCCTCTTTCCTAACCATACAAGAGGCTGTGTTGGAAGCTGTCTTCAGCACCATCTAAACAGGCTAAGCTAAAACCTCCAGTGGGTGTAAAAGGTTAAGTGCATTAAAACATGTTCCTTGAGTCTTGAGGTCCTTATTTCCAGGATGCTGGTCCTGCCACTGCCCTCCACTTTTTACTGCCTTGTCTGGCCAGGGATTTGCACTTCCTCAAGCAGCATCAGCAGCCTCCCTTCCTTTGCAAGTCCTTGCCCCAGGGTGATTCATGAGCTAGTGCAGCCTGTTGCCTTGGGAGTGCCCTGTATGGAGAGATGTGAGAAGTTACTCATTAACTCTTCTGCGTGGGTCTTGCTTGGAGTCTGCTGGCTTTCCTGGAGTGCCTGCAGCTTTTGCAGACCCGAATTCCTCACTCTGCCCCTGTCTCCGCCTGCAATTGCTTCTCACCCCATTAACTGCAGGACTGGAGTGACTGAGCACAAGACCTTAGTTGCTGCAGGAGGGAGGAATAACAAGTCACTTTTCATTTATTTAAATGTGTGTAAAAGATACAATGTAGTTAATCACATTGCAGGGGAGAGAGGAAAGGCATTTTTAGTAGAAGTTTGATGGAGAGGAGCAGGAAATGGTATGAGTACAGGAGAGCGTAGCTGATGTGTCAGCAAGTCAACCAGGCTAAAACCTACTAAAGCAGTTGAAATGACACCTCTATCTCAGTTTTCATAGCTGTGTTGCCAACGACTGCTCCAGAAAGCTGGCTGCCATTGGTGGCAGCTTGGCCACTGCAAAGGCCACTTGTACTTGAAGTGCATATTGTGATTCCCTGCTGTGCTTGGAGGAGCCTCACGTGTTCTGTGGTGCAAATGAGCTTTGGGAGGTAGAAGCAATTTCCAGATGTCAGTTGGTAAAAGCCACTGTGTTATGTGGTCAAAGCGAGTTGTTGTACCCTGCAGAAGTGGTGTCCTGATTGAGCAAGGCCCAGAGTGCCTGCCTGAACAAATGTGTGCCTTGAGGCACACACAGTTCCTATATACAAAAGGAAAATCATTGAGACTCTGCTTTGCTGGGAGAGCTGAAAGATGGGAAGTGTTCAGGGGCTGCTGTCCTTAATTCATGTTTCCACCAAGGAGATTCTGGGTCCTCTTGGGTTTAGTGCATGCACAAATGAACTGGTGTCTTTCCTCACCTAGTCTAGAGGTGATGCCAAGGTTATCTGCCTGTGGCGGGATGTACTTTATCTTGATTCTTCTGTTCCCAGGGAAAAATCAGATGTGCTTCTGTGTCCTGCATCCTCTTAACAGTGGAGGAAAGAGAGGCAGAGCAGGTAATGTGTAAGCTCATGATCACTCACATCTGATACTGACCCGTCTTTAATCTCTCTTCTTCCAGGATCCCTCGGTGACACAGCTGACAAATGCTAACCAAGGCGGCTTGGATGAATTCAACCCCTTTTCTGAGAGCTCCCAGCTGGTATGTGTGGTGCATGCTCACCCTAGTTACCTCAGCAGTGGGTTTAGCAGTCTAGAAGGTCCCTTGGTAGGTGCAGCTTAAAAGAAAAAAAGAAAGGAGAAAAAAAAAAAAAAAGAATGAGGCTTTCGCAGCTAATTTCCCCATGGACAACAACTCATTGCATGTGTGGCAAGCCGCAAGTGTGCAGGTGAGAGCTCTGGCATTCGAGCACTCAAATTCCCATCTGGAGTTCTCCAGTCACATGGAACAAATTCTCTCCATCTCGCACTGATTGTACTGGCTCGCAGGAAAGCCATATGAAGTGTGAAGGAGGAGATGCTTTGTGGCAGGAAATGTCAATATTGATTTGGTCTGTGGGTTGGGAACTGAACAAGAAACGGGCACACAACAAGATTTGCAGTTTAAACAACTGATCAAACCCTCTTGTTACTCTTTTGCTAATACCTGTAATCTTCAGGTGTGATTTCTCTGGGGCGTTAAGGAACTATCACATTTCAGAAAATATAGAACTCCCTCTTGCTAGTTGGTCCCTGTGCTTCCAGGTTTAGCAGTGCTGAAATTTAGCATTTCTTTGCTGGTAGAAGCAACATGTCATGCTTTTCTTCTGTCATTCTTGGTTTGCCTGCACCCAGACAAATGCAGCACAGACTACGCCTGCGACGCAGCCCTCTGGCCCCTCACAACCTGCTGTTCTGCAGACGTCTGTGGAACCCACTCCGCAGGTATGGCAACCCCCTTTGCTGCCTGCTTCCCAAAGAGCTGGGCTGGGAATTGTGGAGGAGATCTCATCTGCCTTTCCTAAACGCCTGTGGGAGTAAGAGGGAATGTGAGTTTGTCTGGGGTTGTGTGGGGGAAGCAGCAGGCTTCCATTTTTATATACCTTATGCAGTAGATCTCTGTGGGCAATATATAAATGTAATTTGGATTTTCCCTGTATCTCTGGTGGCAAAACTAACTTAGACTTGTATTCTGTTTGTCCTGGCTTCCCGCTACTAACATTGCCTGAAATGTAACCTGTTAATGCTTTTAGTGTAGTTCCAATGGCTGGTCTGACACACTTGGTTGCAGGAGTGTAAATGCAGACTAGTTATATGTTGCAGCTGCTGCTTAGACAGGCCAGCAAGTACCTGAGCCCCAGGATCGCCTCATCCAAAGACAACTCAGAGAAGCAGAGGCTGCTAGGAGAAAGCTTCAGTTCTCAGAATAGCAAGCAGGTAAAAGAGATCCAAGGGAAGAATATGTGGTGTGAAAAGAAGAGGAAGTGCTGCCTGGTCTTTCTTTTGAACCTCCTGTCCTCACTGGGAAAGGGATTCCCTCGGTAAACTCAGGAGTCCTGTTCACCGCTCTGTGTTGTAAGGAGTCAGTTACCCTGTTTCCTTGAGGCCACAGCCAACTAGGTGTATTGTAGACTACACTGAAGAGTAGTGTTCAGAAAGCAAGAGCAAACAGTGTGATTCTAGTGTGCCCTGTGTGATCTTGTGTGCCTTGCAGCTCAAACAGGTGATTCTGAGGTGAAGATCTCAAATGAGAAGTGAGGCTTTTCTCACCTGGCTCTGCGTTTCCCCATTCCACCGAGCAATCTTAAGATTGCTATTACTCTAGAGCTAGATCAGCAGCTCCAGATTCTTCCATCTAGTGTGGATCCCCAGCAGTACCAGCTCTTCTCATTGCTATGCAAAACAGAGTCCCTTCCTTGTCTCACTTGACCTCTCTGCTGGGGAGGAATAATACTACTAGATTTTTTTTCAGCTGGTAACAAGAGATTAATGGATCTCCTTGAAAGCCACACAGTATGTGAGGGACACAAAAAGGTAAGGTGGATCCAAAACCTCCAGGATGAATGCTTTGTCAAAAACAAGGAAAGCTGAAGTTTGGACAGTAAAAGGTAGCCTAAAGAGATCCAGGGTGTTAAGGGTGGTCTAGAAGCACCTGCAAGGCTTTCACAGGAGCCTGTGTGATATCCTCTTCTAGGAATTGATAAGAGGATGAGGAGGTAAGTGCCTTAAAGTGGAAGATGTGAGTGAGGTATTGGAAGTCACTTAGAACAATGAGGCTAACTAGGAGTAGAAGAGTCTGTAAAGGAGGATGTGCCTGTGCTGAAAAGGAAGGGCATAGAGGATGAGCCACAGATCAGATAACATCTTGAGGACTCTTTGAGTGCTAGCTTCCTGTGGGGTAAGAAAGGAATGCCTGGAATTCTGCATTGAGCTTAATTAAGTCTTCTCTAGCAGGTAAGGCAGCCACAAGTGCTTAGCTTTCTAATTGTCCACAGTCTTTGCTATAGAATTGCCTCTGCCCACTTTCTCATTTGGCATCTAGTGTGTTTACTGGCAGGTCTTACTCCTGGCTTGGTTAGGGACACACTCACCTTTTTATCCCCCTGTTTCAGGCTGTGGCTGCAGCCGCTCAGGCCGGACTCCTTCAGCAGCAGGCAGAATTAGAGAGGAAGGCAGCTGAGCTGGAGAAGAAGGAAAGGGAATTGCAAAATCACGCAGCTGGCATCAATCGTAAGTAGTGTTTCATGCCCCATCTGCAGTAAGCATGGTGCCCTGGAGAGTGTGGTCACTTGATTTGTCAGCGCAGTGGCTGTCAGGAGCAAATTTGAGGGCTCAGCATATCCAAATATATTCATTTTTGAATATATTTGTCCCTGCATGCATCACCTTTTTATAAACTGTGTGTCTGTCTTGTCCATCACACCTGTGGCAACCCTCTTGGGACTCTGTGTTTAAGTGTGGCTACGTATAAAGATTTTTCTTAATAGACCGTATTAAAACTCTTCACTGACATTCAGGGTACTCGGTGCACTTGCCTGTAGAGGGCTCTTTATGCTACCAGAACCTGATGCTTTTTGCCAGACTTGAAGCCTTTTATTTTTTATTGTGGAAAGTGGCTAAGGGCTCTGTGTTCTGGATTCCTGCCACAGGCTGAGCTTGCTTTCAGACCATCCAAGCAAAACCCAGTATCTTCTGGGACATGAATGGGAATCCCTGTACTGGCCCTCTAGCAAAATTAAATTAATCATAGTTTGGGCTCAGCGTATGAGGGCAACAGAACTTTAACAAACTGTCTCAAGGCTGTCTTAACTAGGGCAATAGAGCGTATTTTTCCTCTACCCTTGGTTTCAAGTAGTTGAATCACTGAAGTTGAAATTTTCTTTAACTCTGCACCCGAGGCAAAGTAGAGGAGGAGGGAAAAGGCCCCTTCTTACAGATCTGGCAGTTAGAGACGTCACTGAATTCTGACATTTCTGAACCTGAGCACCTGCCTTTGCCATATTCATTAGCATTTCTTGCATGAGTTGTTCTGTTCCCCTCCTCTGAGTGTCTGCTCAGAGCATAGTGAGGCAGTCGATCACCATGTACAGCTTGTCCCCAGTTTTTTCCTCACTTGAGAGAAGCAGATAAAAAGATTGTGCTAAAGCTGCTCTTTTTAGATATGTGTTGCTGCAGAGCTTAACATGGGCTCTTTGTAACAGTTGTTTGACCATGGCAAGGAAATTCTACCTTCTGCAGAGGTAAACTTTCAGAAACTAGGCTGCCCTGTAAAACAACCCTTCTCTGTCACCAGCAAAAGCCTAACCAGACCTAGCATCTTCCAAGATTTCAGTGTCAGTATATGTGAACCGCTGTTTGTAAATTTTGACGTGCCAATGAGTCCTTCAGAAGACTTTCAAAATTGCTCCTTTTTTCTTTTTGCAGCAAGACAAAATAATTGGCCACCTCTTCCCAAAAAGTGTCCTATCAAGCCATGCTTTTATCAGGATTTCTCTGCAGACATCCCAGCTGACTACCAGAGAGTATGCAAGATGCTGTATTACCTGTGGATGTGTAAGTAGCAACTTAGGACTGCAACAAAAGTCGTTTTCTAAGAAGTTTCTCTATCATGTATGATATATGCCCTAAAGTAAATTTGGTCATCTACAGGGGTAAAACATTGCTGTCAGTCTTTATGTTCTGCAAAGATTTAAGGCTTGGGTGTATGTAGCAGGATCAGATAAGGTTTTTTATGTTAAGCTCCAACATCTTTTCAAGTGAAGGAAAGAAATTAGATGACCCAAAGGCTCCTCAGTATCTGTAGAGCTTGGTGTTCAGTGAGAAATTAGGGATGCTTGGTAGATTTCTGTGATTTTTCCCAGAATTTACTAATGTTTATTCTTTCTCCCTTCCTGAACAGTGCACTCGGTTACTCTGATCCTAAACTTGCTTGCTTGCTTGGCGTGGTTCACAGTCCAGCCAGACAGAGGAGTAGACTTTGGTCTCTCGATCCTGTGGTTTATTTTATTCACCCCTTGTGCCTTTCTCTGTTGGTACCGACCAATTTACAAGGCTTTCAGGCAAGTACCATTTTTTTTCCTCTGTAATGGGGATATAGCTTTTAATGGGAGGAGCTTTTGTTTTGTCTATTCCTACTGTATGTCGCCTGAAGGATTTTTCCAGCTTTTTATATTGTTAAATAGATCAAAACCATTTGTTCCTAAATGTCAAAAGTATCTGATGGAACTTGGCTGTGGTAGGCCTTTTCATCTTAATATAATGGCCCAGCCGGTCATAGAGTCTTACTTTTTATTCGTTTTAAGAAGACTATTTTGTACATTAATGTGCTGAGCAGGCTATATGCATTAAAGAGTGTTCTTTGTCCCCTCTCGTGCACTGGAAAAGTGATGGGGCTGTGATATGCACTGGGCATGTTGCAAGTTATGTGGCTGCATGATTTCCTCGCAAAATCGCCATCCTTTTAGCAGCTTTTCCCTTTCAGTGAAAGCAGAAAATTCAGCAGAAATGATTCACTGAAATGGTTCCTCTTTAAAGAAGGGAAAATGAGTACAGAGATCATGTCCCAGGGCTTAACTCCTGCTGCCTTCTCTCTTGCAGATCTGACAGCTCCTTCAGCTTCTTCGTCTTCTTTTTCATCTTCTTCTGCCAAATAGCAATCTACGTCATCCAGGCTGTTGGCATTCCTGGCTGGGGAGACAGGTAAGCTTGGCTTAGCAGACTAGTGTGTCACAGCCCCTCACTGCCGCTTTCTCAACAGCGCTATGACTGTCAGAAGCTTTGGGGTCCTTTGCTCCTCTGTTTCTGAAAGTTGTCTGTTCTTTCTTCCATGTTTCTTCTCTCACCTGGTACGTAGCTTTGGCAGATTTCAGCTGAGGTGCCTCTCTTCTCCACTCTTCCTGTCCTAGTCCAAGCAAAGGCATGTAACCTTCTCTACTACCATTGCCTGCCAGTGCAGAAAGCAGTGTATGGGCTCTCCCACTCCTCCTCTGTTGTCTTTCTCTTCCCTTAATATTTTCTCAGCAATTCTTTTACCTAAATGTTTCTTACCCCTTTTTTTGATGCTGAGTCTTCATGTTGACTGTGTCTGCCTTGTTTTAAAACGGAGCCTTCTCTGATGGAGGCTGTGCGTGTAACGGAGGTGAGGAATCTGTGACCCAGAGACTGGATACAGCTGAATTCCACGCTGTTGCCAGCTGCTCAATCGTGTTCCTGTGCTCTTCCTGAATTTCTATAGCGTGTTGCCAGTGTCTTGTTCTTTGAAAAGTCCCCTCAGCAAGGACTGTGCAAAGAGGGGTTTCCTATGGGACTTGCTTGTATAGAATGGCAAGTACAGGTTTCTGGAGGTGGGTCCAACAGGCCTCCTGTTAACAGGTGCTCAGTGCAATGGAAGCACCAGGCTCTTTTTTTTACTGTGCTGCATTGGCTGTGGATCAAACTCGGAAGTTACTGGAGCACTCGTGAGGAGCAGTGACACAGCTAGTGGTTTCCTGAGGGGAGCGTTTGGGTGACGAATGCAATGAAACCATGGTCTATTTTTGCCCACTGCCTGCAGAAGGGCTCACAGGCAAAGCTGTGCTTGTACTTGTGCCCTCCCTTCCCTGCTGTCTTTGCTGGGGGGACTAAGAAGGGGCGCTCCATTTTCGGTCTGGCTTTGGAGAGTATGCGTTGAGCTCTCTCCTACGTCTCCTCAAGCCAGTGATATTTATTTTTAGCTGTAGTGCATAGTGTGTGTTTCCACTTCCTTCTAATGAGCGAGAATTTGCGCAGCAAATGGAGGGAGCCAAACTGTCCTGCATGATCCCTTCTCTCCTGGCAGAACATGGTTTGCTCAATTTAGCAATCGGAGAGATTCTGTTCTCCAGAACGGCAAGAGGTGTCGTTAAGTAAGGTGTCTTGGCATACTCACCCACAGCTGAGCACCCTTAATTCCCAGAAATCTCTCTTCCTCTTTGCTTCAACAACTGCCAGTTCCTAAGGAGCTTTTTGTGTAGCTCTTAGCTCTGTTCTTTTCTTCCTCTTCCCCCCCCTCCCAAAACTCGCATCCATGGCCATGTGAAGCTGTCATGATCACACATAGATCTTAGGCTTCAGATCTACCAGCTTCCCTTCACATTCTCAAATGTACCAACCTGTCTTTACAATGCTTGGCTAGATTTTGGCAAGGTGTTTTGTCAGTTGAGGTGACTTAATTTATGAGAGCACCAGTCCTACTGATTTGGGGTGATGTGGAGGCTAGAGCTGTAATGCAGGTGGGGCGAGCGTGATGCTTTGGTGTAGGGATGGATTACTTCCCAAAACAGTGGTAGAAATCCTGTCCCAGGCAGAAGTGTTTGACTGAGCTCTGGGTCCCTGTTCCCACAGCCGTTGTATTTGATTTTTGCGGTTCCCTGTAACCTTGACCGAAAGGTTCTTGCTCAGCTGTTAGTGATGCTCCTCCCTTTACTTCATCTTCATTGTGCAAATGCTTTCTGTGTGCCTTGTACTTGCTTTTAAAGTGTACTCCTAACTAAAAGATGAGGGTGGGCAGAGAATCCTCTGGCTCCTCTAAGGGCTTCTCCAGTATATGGTATGTTTGAAGGGGCTTCCTAATGCATGAATGTGAAATCAGGGGTGTCTCCCATGGCCTTACTATCCTTTTAGCATGTCCCTTTGTGGTCACATTGAATGATTCCAGTGAATCTGATGCTTGTCCCAAGTCTTGTCTTTCCCTGTGTGCTGTCCTCAGAGCTGGGCCGTGCTCACGTTGCTCTCCCTCTCTTTCAGTGGGTGGATCGCGGCTCTGTCTGAGCTGCACAGTAACCTGGCTGTGGCCGTTATCATGATGGTGGTGGCAGGATTCTTTACGCTCTGTGCGGTTCTCTCACTCTTTCTCCTGAAGCAGGTGAGTTGCTCAGAGGCAAGAGCAAGGCAAGGTCCCAGATGTCACTCTGGCCAAGCATAGATTCAATGTGAAGACTCTTGCACCTCCCTTTGGAGCTTATGGGTCTGGGCAGACTCGTTGAGTGCACTCACTGAGCAGGAAAGGCAATTTGTTTGCTCTGGCATTCAAGACTGAAAATCACCACCACTGCAATGTTATGGGGCTGTTTAACAGCTGATGGGATATGAAACTGTGCCTTCCCTCTGGTCCCCAAATACAAGCCACCCTTCCTTTTGGCTAACACCTGAGGGTTGCATTTCTGCATTTAACAGCAGAAATCTAGATGTCCTTGAAGAAGGCAAGGACAGACTGAGCTAGACCTGCTTCCTCTTGTAAACCATCTTGAATAAAATACCTGGCACCTTTGGTCCAGGTACTTTCAGACTTTGTCCCAGCAAAATGCAGGGGTTAAGTGTCCCTATGTCACAGAAGGGGGATGGGAGTTTTGAGCTGGGAAATCTGCATTTTGCAATGCCTGAGGGTCTCCTGAAAGCTTCAGCGTCACATGCTGGGTGATGTGGAGCCGCCAGCAGATCCAGGGCATCCTTTCTTGCTGGCGAGGCATGTGTAGCAACAAGATCACTGGCTTTCACGGACACTTGGGGTCTGACTCTCTCCTTTTCTCTTTCCCAGGTGCACTCTCTGTATCGGCGCACAGGAGCCAGCTTCCAAAGAGCCCAGGAAGAGTTTTCCCAAGGCATCCTCACCAACAGGGGCTTCCAGAACGCAGCGGCCGGCGTTGCCTCCTCGGCTGCGCAGGGGGCTTTCCGGGGGAACTAGTCCATTGCACGGGGGTCTCCACCTTGCTTCCTCTTGCGTTGTGACCCCAACCTTCCTTTTCTAAAGATGCACTTTCTGTGGGTACCACGTTAGCTCTGTGATGCTGACTCCAGATGAGAAGTCCGGATGAGAAGGTTTTTTTTTTTTTTTTTTTTTTTTTTTT
>VWPW01032639.1:281-10956 GCA_013389825.1 Crypturellus undulatus | reverse complement strand
TTTTTTTTTTTAAACTAAATTTTCTAATGGCCTTTGCTATAAAGAATTTGATTGTCACTATTTGGGGAGTTTTGTAACTTGCATATAGTTTACGGTGTTACTTTTAAGAGCAGGAAGTGTACTCTGGGTTTATTACACTTACGTGACGCTGCATTTTTGACCTCTTAACGACTGGGCTTCCTGAGAGTCCGGGCAACGTGGCACAAAGGAGAAGGTGGGAGCAAGCCGGATTAGAGAGAACGGGGGTTTTCATGGTGTTCCTGTGCTGCCCGTTCCTGTCCCCTTCTGCAAGGCTCCCACAGACCACGGTCCCCTGGAGCCCTGTGGCTTTTCTTGACACTCGTTGCTACTGGAAAGCTGCAGGACCGGGAACGCTTGTGTCCGGCTCCAAGTGGAGGAGCCTGGAGCAGGGGAAGGAAACCCCGGGGAGCGAGCAGAGCAAATTGGCACAAGGGGTGCTGCAGGTTTTAGCGATCTGCTCCCTTTCCCAAGCTTGGAATGCTGCTCCGTGCCTGTAGCATCCGTCTGTTTCCCTCTCCACTGAGACCTTGTCCTAAAGCACAAATGATTNAGCCGGATTAGAGAGAACGGGGATTTTCATGGTGTTCCTGTGCTACGCGTTCCTGTCCCCTTCCGCAAGGCTCCCACAGACCACGGTCCCCTGGAGCCCTGTGGCTTTTCCTGACGCTCCTTGCTGCTGGAAAGCTGTAGGACCAGGAGTGCTTGTGCCGGCTCCAAGCGGAGGAGCCTGGAGCGGGGGAAGTAAGCCCCGGGGAGCGAGCAGAGCAAATTGGCACAAGGGGTGCCGTAGGTTTTAGCGATCTGCTCCCTTCCTTTCCCAAGCTTGGAATGCTACTCCGTGCCTGTAGCATCCGTCTGTTTCCCTCTCCACTGAGATCTTGTCCTAAAGCACAAATGATTTTTTCCTGCAGGGATAGTCCCTCCCACCTCATTCCCAGCTGACATGGAACGTTTGCCGTGTTTTGCTGGCAGAGCTGTCCCTGCTGAGCCCAAGGCTCGTGCTGGGGACACGAGTGTGTCTGGACCTCTGGGCTCAGGCAGTGTCCCCTGGGGGTGCATTTGTCACTTGGGTGCCTTTAAAGAGGAGGGGAGGAGGGAGGGATGGGACACAGGGGTGTGGGGACAAACCGCTAGCTACAAACCTCCGTTTTTATTTTTTTTTCCTGTTGTTTTTAATCTTCTTTCCCTCTAAAAATGTCCGTGTCCCGGTCACCTTCAGTGACGCTCCGTCCCCCGGGGGGCGTGGCCAGCCCCGGGGGGCGTGGCCAGGGCTGCCGGGGGCGGGGCNGCGGAGCAGGCCGGGCTCGGGCCCGGTCCCGGTGGCGGCGGGGCCGGTTCCGCCATGGCCCGGCCGGCCTGGGCCCCGCCGCGCCTCGACGAGTTCATTCTCACCGAGCGCCTGGGCGCCGGCACCTACGCGACGGTCTACAAGGCCTACAGGAAGGTAGGGATCCCCCCCGCCCGGCCCACCTCGAAACGGGATCTCCCCTCCCCGCCGCGGGACGGCGCCGCTTCCCGGGACCCTCCGCACGGCCCCGCGGCGGGACCTGCTGCCGGCAGCCCCCGCAAAACCCTCCCCGGGGAGCTCCGCTGTTTGGGGTGGCCGTGGGGGACACGCCGTGGCCGCCCCGCAGAGGAACGCCCGCGAGGTGGTGGCTGTCAAGTGCGTGAGCAAGCGGAGCCTCAACCGGGCCTCGGTGGAGAACCTGCTCACCGAGATCGAGATCCTCAAGGCCGTGCGGCACCCGCACATCGTGGAGCTGAAGGACTTCCAGGTGGGACAGGGCCCCGGGCGGCCGGACGCCCCCGCCGCAGGACGCGGGGTGACAGCGGTGCCCTCGCCCCGCAGTGGGACAGTGACCACATCTACCTGATCATGGAGTTCTGCGCCGGCGGGGACCTCTCGCGCTTCATCCGCACGCGGCGCATCCTGCCCGAGAAGGTGGTGCGCGTCTTCCTGCAGCAGCTCGGTAAGGGGCTCTCCGGCACCCTTTCTCCTTGGAAAACCCAGGCACCGGGAACCGTCTGCGTGGCAGGGAGGGGACAGGAGGTGCTGTGCACCCCCTGCCACTGTGTGCCCCCCTGTGCAGCCTGTGCCCTCAAGTTCCTGCACGACCGCAACATCTCCCACCTGGACCTGAAGCCGCAGAACATCCTCCTGAGCAGCCTGGAGAACCCCCAGCTCAAGCTGGCAGGTGGGAGATCAGCTCGAGCCCCACGGAGGGGGACAGGGCGCTCCTGCGAGGCTTCCTGGGAATGTCCCCCGGAATGTCCCCAGCCCACGGCCTGCACGCCAGGAGGGTCCCTGAGCCCCTCTTGCTGTGGAGCCTCTTGGATAGAGGGGCTGGGGTCCGATAGGGTGTGCCTGACCCCACCGGGGCTCTTTTCCACCCATGGGTCCTGCAGGGATGGGTCCAGCCGTGCACCCCCTTGGTGACAGAGCGCTCCCCACTGTGTCCCCTCCCGCAGATTTCGGCTTTGCTCAGTACATGTCCCCGTGGGACGAGCAGCAGGTGCTGAGGGGCTCGCCGCTCTACATGGCACCGGAGATGGTTTGCTGCCAGCAGTACGACGCGCGTGCAGACCTCTGGTCACTTGGCGTTATCCTTTACGGTGATCCTGCGCTTCCTTCCTGGCCTTCTGGCACCCTTTGGGGAGGGTTTTCCTGGTCCTGTCCGTGCTCTTGGGCCATGAGGGACTGTCCCCACCATGGAATTGGCAGCCAGGATGTCACTGGGCACACAGGGTCCCTTTGCAGGCCAAGAGAACTAGGAGCCCCCATTGCTTGGCATAGCCATGGCCTGAGACATCTCCCTTCCATGAATATCCCACAGCCCGTCCTGTTTGTCCTGGCAGCCACAGCCTGGGGGGGTCGATGTCCTCTATCCCAGGCAGGATGAATCCAGGGATGCTGCCACCCTGGGCTCATGCCAGGCGCTTCCTTCCCCCCGCAGAGGCACTTTTCGGGCGTCCACCATTTGCGTCCAGGTCATTCGCGGAGCTGGAGGAGAAGATCCGCAGCGAGCGCGTTATCGAGGTAGGGCCACCCACCCCAGGGCAGGGTGATGGGCGCAGGGCCGGGTGCCTGTGCAGGAGAAGGGATGACTTGCAGCGGGCAGTGGCACTGTGTCTGGAGGGACCAGCGTGGGATGGTCCATGATGGGGACACGGGCCAGTGGGTCCAGGGCCAGCTGGAGCAGCAGAGTGGGGTCACCCATCCCTTGGCAGCTGCCCAGCCGACCCCGGCTCTCGCTGGAGTGCCGGGATCTCTTGCAACGCCTCTTGGAGCGGGACCCCGGGAAGCGCATCTCCTTTGAGCACTTCTTCGCCCACCCCTTCGTGGACATGGAGCACATGCCGAGCCCGGAGAGCCTCGGCAAGGCGGTGAGCGGGGCGCTGCGGTGCGGGGAACATGCTCCCTGTGTTGGGATCTGCCTCCCAACGCTGGCTTCTCTCCCACAGACCAGCCTGGTGGTGGAGGCGGTGAAGAAGGACCAGGAGGGGGACGCGTCGGCCGCGCTCTCGCTCTACTGCAGAGCCCTGGAGTATTTCGTGCCTGCTCTGCACTGTGAGTGGATCCCTTGGGGGCAGAGGCAGGGGCCTTCAGGACACCGGTCGCTGGATTGCGGCCCATTTCCTGGGATAACATGCGGGCTGCCCTCTGCTTTTCGGTGGCTCTTCCTGCAGATGAAGGCGATACTCGCCGGAAAGAAGCCATCCGGGCCAAGGTGAGTGGCACAGGCCAGGCTGGTGTCCGTTGTGACACTTGGTGCTCTGCTGGGGTGTTTTGAACCCCTCTGCTGCCTTCCCCCTGGCTCTGGCAGCAGGACACCCTATGCAGTGCCCCCTAGACTTCCCTAATGTGCTACCTCCTTGTCACCAGGTGGGACAGTACATCTCCCGTGCGGAGGAGCTGAAAGCGCTCGTCACGTGCGACAACAAGAGCCTCCTAAAGCAAGGGAACCCTGCCCGCGAGCTCCTCAAAGGTACCCTCAAATTGGGAGTGGGAAGGCACCAGTGGGGGGTAATTGCAGTGGAGCAGAGGGAGGATGCCTCTCGTGGCTCTGGGCTGAAGCCCAGGGCTGCTCTGTGGTGCCTCTCCTGCAATGTCCCCTTGCAGAGATGGCCAAGGACAAGCCTCGTCTCTGTGCTGCGCTGGAAGTGGCTTCTGCAGCCATCGCCAAGGTGAGTCTTGGAGCCAGGGGGCTCCTGTACAAAGCACCCAGGTGCAGGAGGACCATCCATCCCCTGAGTGTCCTGAGCCCGACCGTCCCGCACGGGGCCCCTTGCAGGAGGAGGAAGGCAGAGACGACGGGGATGCCCTGGAGCTCTACCAGCAGAGCCTGGGTGAGCTGCTGCTCCTGCTGGCTGGTGAGTTGTGGCTCGTGGCACCGTGGTCGGGGCTGCCCCCAAGCAAGCGCCTGACGGCACCGCTTCCCTCTGCAGCAGAGCCAGCGGGGAGGCGGCGGGAGCTGCTCCACGCCGAGGTAGGTGCCGGGTCCGGCAAGCTGGAGGTGGCATCTCCTTGGGGACAGCCTGTGGCATGGGGGGAAGCAGAGGGAAGGCTTGAAATAGCTGTCACTGTTGCAGATCCAGGTGCTGATGGGCCGAGCCGAGTACCTGAAAGACCAGATCAAGGTAAGGCTGCTGGGGGGCTTTGCCCGTGGGTGGGGGGAACAGCGGTGCTGGGGTTAGACTGCCCAAGGCTCCTGTCTCACCACAGATGCGCGAGGCGCAATCCATGGGAAAGGAGGCGCTGGCGGAGTCTGGCCGGAACTGTGAGTGTGGCAGCCCTCCTGTCCTGTCCCTGTCCTGTCCCTGTCCTCCATCCCAGGCCCCTCTTCCTCGTCGGGAACAGGCAGGGCTGCTTTGCGAAGGGAGTCTGGGGAAGCACCCTCGCTTGGCCCCCTGGCTGGGAAACGCGGATGGAGCTGTCAGACCTGACAGCCAGTGTTAAACAACCGGGACAATCTCCCCAAGCCCTTGAGATCCTTGGTCTTCTCCGTCCCTCTCAGCCATGATCCCCCTCGCAGATGGGAGAGGAGTGACGCGGGAGGCTGCGTGGGCCACGGTGGCCCCCTGTGACACGCAAATCCTTCCCCGTGTCCTCAAAGCGTTTCTGTTATGATTATTATTTTAATCCCCTGTCTTGCCGCTGCTAAGCCCCCGCAGCCGGCAGGGACGGCGCTGCCGCTCCATGCTGGGGAGTGGTTTCTCCTGTTCCCGTGGGTCCCGTGGGAACACAGCCACATGGTAGGGGAGCTCAGCTGAGCCTCATCCACCCCTTTATGGGTATCCCAGCACATCCGCAGCCTTGCTGGGGTGTCGGGAGTCCCAAGACACCCTGGTGCTGTCACGACGGGTCCTATCCCTCAACTGTGTGACAACATTTTCCCTCTTTTTCCCCGGCACAGCCTGTACATTGCAGTGATGCCCCACAGAGCTGGCCCGCGGCAAGGACACAGGGCAGCCCGGATTGCCCACGAGGTCCATACGGCTTGATGCAGCCTCGTAGCGCTGCCATCAAGGCCTTGGTGCCGGATGCATCGTGGAACCTTCTCTCTCCTTGTACGGATCCGTACGGATCGGCGCGGGCTCTGGCAAGGCTGCCTTTCCTGCCGTCCCTTCCCGGCTTGCTCTGACTGCTCCTTTTGCCCTTGCTGGAGCGAGTGGAGCGTGCGGCTCCACGGGGCCATCTGCCCGTGCCCCGTGGGACCTGTTAACTTGTTTTCCTGGCGCGAGGAGTTCCCTCCGAGCCCTGCCGTGAACGTCTGCTGAAGCAGCCTGCCGTGACCGCAGCAGGCAGGTTATTCCACCCTAATTCCCTCCGCTGGCTGTGATGGGCTGAATATTTTTATCCTGGCATTGGCCTCCTGCAGAATTCCCCCCGCAGCGTGCAGCCTTCCCGCTGGCCCCGCACGCCTCCTGCCTCTTCCGATGGATATTTCCGAAGCGCCGATCAATTGCTTTCGGGGGAGACCATCCCCTGATCGCATCAGGGATTGGAGCCGTGGGGCTGTATCCGCTCTCAGAGCTGTCTGCGGAGGAGAGAGTCACTCCGATTTCCATCCGGGATCCCGCAGCCGTGCCTTGGTCACCGCACTGACTACCTCCACGCGTGCTGGCACGCTCGGCCTTGCAAAACTCCATCCAATCACATTCACAGAGACAGGTCCCGGTGCTAAACCCCGTTTGTACCAGCCTGGGGGGAGAGACTCCAGTGTAAAGAGTTGCGGCCTGCGCCTGTCATCGATGTCCTGAGGTGTTCCCAGTTCTCAGTGGAGACGTGGGTGTTTTGTGCTTGCTGCTAGTGCTCAGGTACCCCGGGACGTCACACAGAGCCTCTCCTCCACCCGGTGATTTTCCCTTTTCCCTCTCCCAGCTTGCAAGGAGGGAGCACTGACCCAGGATGGGGTCTGGCTGGGGTGGCCCCCCCCTCCCCACTGACCCCCTGTGCCCCAGGCACAAGTCATCTGTGGGAGCAGTGGCATCCCAGGACACAAGGGGCTTTTCTCCAACTCTGCTGTATTTCAAGGGAATGTAATTTATTGTCTTTATTAAATACCCTTTTTTTCCCTCTCCAAACACTCCAGCCTTGGCTTGTTACCTTGAATCAGCTCAGAACAAGGATGCAGGGGACCCCCTGGCTCCCGGAGCGCTCCCTGGCTTGCATCCTCCTGCCCCGGCCATCCTGGCACAACCCACTGCGAGACACGAGCAGCCACACACGCTCTGACCTTATTTTCCCTCTGCAGCTTCCTTTACGTAAAGCGTATTGCCCGCCAGCACACACAGGGCCGAGCATGGAAATGCACTCCCCAAAATCCCCTAAATCCCCCCAAATTCTCAGGAGAGGCTGAGGGTGTCCAGGGGCCTCCTACGGCTGCCCTAGCTGCCCTCCTCGCCGCATGCTTCCCTGCGGCCTTATCCTTCGCGTGCATCCCGCTCGCTTGTGATCCATGATGACGCCGGCTCCGCCAGAAGCCAGACTGCTCCGGCACCGTCTCCGGAGAGCTCCCAGGCAGATGTGTTGAAGCCCTGGGATGCCTTTTTTTTTTTTTTTTTTTAAAAAAAAAAAAAGAGCAGAGATTATGGCCTGAGGCTTTAGAGAGCTTCCAAGCCGCCTTCCCCCCGCTCTAGCTCACGTGAGCTCGCCGGCTGCCACATGGATCCGACATAAGCACATACGTGCCCACAGCCGCACGGGCACGTCCGGAGCCGTTCCTGGGGCGGCTGGAGTGCTGGCGGGTCCCCGCGGGCTGGCCCGTGGCGTCGGGATGCATCCAAGTCACTTCTGCATGAGGGCCTGCTGCGCGCTGCCCAAATGTCACTGCGCACGCTGATGCCAGCGATGTGGCAGCGCAGCCGCCACGCGCCTGAGCAGCGGCCAGCGCCGTCGTGCCGGACACCGCCGTGATGCCTGGGTTTTATCCCTGGTGCGGTTATTTCTAAGAGCAGCCGCCAGCAGAGATTCTCCGAGGGCTTGTAGGGTGTTGGGGTGGAGACTGAGGACTCGTAGGGTGCGGGAGCACACGGCAGAGCATGCAAACTGTAAGGATGCGCTACCGCCCTGCCGGCACGGGCACTGAACTCAGCGCTGGGAGAATCACGCGGAGCTTTATCAAGCACGAGCGAGAGAACTGATTCCTGGCCTTAATCCCCCCTAATTCTTTGCTTTTAAGGGTCTGGGATGTGCATGTGTGAGGCCTCGTCCTTGGGGCTCCAGAGGTCACAGTGCCTCCAAAGGGAGTGCCCCACTGTCCATCTCTCCCACTACCAACTGTGCTGGGGCCGGCGCTGGGTCCCTCGCTCGGTTTTGTGTATCCAGCTGTGGGGGGCGAAGGCTTTTGGGCACCGTGGGGACCGGTGACACTGGCGCAAGAGAGGGAGCTCCGTGACACACCAAGCTGCATAGACATCTCTGGGCATTTATTGCGCCGGTGGCAACAGTACTGGGGCACAGGGACAGCACGGGAGGTGCAGACACCCAGCAGGGCACAGCGCACGGTTACAGCACGACACGTACGGAGGCATTTCTCCCTTGCACCCGGGGCTTGTGTTTTTTTCCCCCCTTTTTTGTGTGTTTCTCTCGTCCTGGAAGGAGCAAGGCACCCACCGCCAAGCAGCCGGTCCCACACCGCGCCAAGGGCATCGGACTCCGCAGGGGGATCCGGACTGCCCGCTCTCACCTCGGGCTGGAGAGGGAAAGGGGACGGGCATGTCAGGGCCACCGGAGAGCACGGGACGGGGGCGCGGGCGACTCGGCCGCCTCACATCACAGCGCACTTCTCAGCTGACTGCTTGAGGTCCTCGAGTGTGGCCGACGCTTTGTCCTTGAGCGAGTCAAGATCCAGATTCTGGATGTTGCTGAGCTGCCCGATCACCGAGTTCTTCTCTTCCTCCTCCTCGTTGTCCTGCTCGATCATCTTGGCCAGCTCCTTGGGCAGCTCCACATCGCCCCCCACCAGCTGGATCTGGTTGTCATCCGTCTCGTTCTGCAAGGGACACGGAGGCGCTGGGAAAGAGGATGCTGGTGGCACATGCAGAGCTCTCACTAGTGCATCCTCCCACCCAATCCTTGGGAGCCAACCCAGGGCCTTGGGAGCCAACCTGGGGTCTTGGTAGCCAACCCAGGATCTTGCTAGCCAGCCTAGAGCCTTGGTCTAAGCCTTGGGCTGTTGGCCAGCCCATGTTGCTCATCCCTCCCATGATCATGCAAAGACCACCCGTGCACCAAGGGAGCTGTCACAAGCTGCATCGATGCCGTGAGCATCCTTTCAGCTCCTCGGTGAGCATTTGGCTGGACAGAGCAACCTCCTGCAGCGCCCGCGCCCTCACGGCGCCTGGCGCGTGGAGCGAGGTCAGCGCCACACCGAGAACCCCCCAGGCAGCCCGACTGTCAAGCGGGATCAGTAATGAGCAGGGGAAACTCGTCTGCATATTAGAAGGGACATCTCAAGCATGAGGAAGCAGAGGCAGAATTGGGGGCCGTGTCTGAACAAATACCCATTTCCCCTGGAGAAAAATCTCCATCTTCTCTTATTCTCTTTCAGCAGAGGAGGACAAATCCTCCAGCTTCCTATACTCTGGCAGGGAAACGGGTGCAAAGGGATTGGTGTATTCATCCAGGTTGGACAAGATGGGCGCTGGGGACAATATTCCTTGGCGTAGCTGACTCCCTCAGCTTAAATTAGCCCAGCTCCGATTGGGAGCATTGAGCACGGAGCAGCTGGGCAGGCTCGTGCTGGAGAGGGGCTGCTGGCGGGAGAGGAACCAGGCCAAAGACGTCTGAATTGCCACTGATTAGGTTATTCCTGGTGAATCGCTAGTTGGGCAGAATCCCTCTTCCAAGAGAGGGATTCAGCCAAGGAATGTTGGCAAAGTAATCCGACAGCGGAGCCGGCTAATCCTCTGTGGAAGGTGTAATTTCGTCTGTGGTGGAGCGAGATCTCCCGTCGAGCCGAAGTTAGGAGAGGAACAAGCAAGCTGAAGGAAGTGCGTTACGAGTCCCACCATTGGAAACCAAAAGAGCAGGTGGCCGGGGCATTGAGTCTGCCCCTGTGCAGGGGGTCTCTCCTGCCTCCCCGTTAATGGAGCCCCCGGCAGGGTTTTAGGGGGGTTGTGCTCCCCGTGAGCCCCCCTGTTGTTGGTCATACCTTGGGGAGACGGTACTTGTCTCGGAAGTGGGACCTGAAGGTGGCCCTCTCCGCCTTGCGCTGTGCAAACTGGGCATCTCTTTCCATCCTGCGGAGCACAGGATGCCGTTACCGTGGCTGATGGCCCCACAACGGGGCCGGGACCCATGGAGACTCCCTGCCCTGTGCGTGCCCCCCATCCCAGAGAGTGGCTGGGCTCATTTCCATCCCCCATCCCCCAGGTATCTGCCACCTGCCCCGGTACCCCCATGACACTGGCACCACAACACAGTCCGAAAGGAGAAAGCAATCCCATCTCCCGGGCGAGGAAGCGGCTTAAGGGATTACAGGGGGGTCATTAACCGCCTCCGGCTGTGCCGCCCCCCAGGCCCGGCTCTGGGGCCGCCTGCACTCACTTCTCCTCCACGAGCTGCCGCTGATACTCCTCGTACTCCTCGCGGGTCATGCCCTGCGCCTCGGCTGGTGACTTCTCACCCTCGCTCTTCTCCTCGCCGCCCAGCCCACCCGTGAGGTTCTTCAGCTGCCCCCCAACCATGCTCTTCACCATGAACGCCATGGCCGGGCTGTCTGGGTCACGGGGTTGCTCAGGGACAGGGGAACAGGGGTACTGGGGAGCTCGTGGATCGGAGAACCGGGGTTTGGCGTTACGGGAGAGTCTGGGAAAGCGTGTTAGCAGGGAGCTGGGTTAGGAGGAGCCGGAGAGCGGGAGTACGGGAGGACTAGGGAGAGCGGATTGCCGGGAGCCCGGGATAGCGGGAATGCGGGAGCGGAGGTTATCGGCGAGTGGAGCTGCGGAGGTCCCGGTGAGCGGCTGCCGCGGCTCCGCGCTCAGTGGAACCGCGCGGTCCCGGTGTCCATGGCGCGGCCGGGAGCGGAGCGGAGCGGAGCGGCGGGGGCTGCAGCTCGGGCGCGCGGGCAGCTCCGCTGTGAGCGCCGATCCGCGCCGATCCGAGCCGATCCGCGCCGAGCGGAGCTGAGCGGAGCCGAGCTGAGCGGAG